>LR044433.1:0-18161 GCA_900607525.1 Apocyclops royi
TTACACGATTAATGATCTTCAGGTGTCACATTTCGCTAGGAATTCGAGATAATCCTCTGGGAAAAACGCCCAGTCCAATTGTCGGTCGCTTAATCCAATTAGAACTTAAAACATTCTATATAAAGTTAAAACTAAATGTAAAACTACAGTATTACATTATCATCTTTATAAAGATTGTCAAAGATTTCAACGTTTTTTTATTCCGATGTCATGGAAGATTGTACTTTATTTTTTATTGAAAATCAAGGATCAAATTTACCTAAGATCTCAAGATAGAAATTCATAAATTTTTCTTAGTTTTCTTAAATTTCTAATGATCGCTACGATCATTTTAATCACGATTTACCTGATAAGAGAAAATAACGAAGAAATTTCGTAGGATTTTCGTGAGAGCTTTTGATAATAGCTCCCAAGATCTTTGAGTATTACACAGCTCTGTTTCGAAAACATATGATTAAATCACTATGAAATAAAAAAAACATTAAAATTTCATGACATTCCTTCTATTTTCAGAACAAATTACATATCATAAATAAGAAAGAAATATTTCAAAAAATAATAAAAATTCTGATACTTAGAATTTAACGGAAATACTTTTCATAAAATTTCGATATAATATAATTTTTAAGGAAAAGCAGTTTTATAGATCATCAAATCATTCTAGAAAAAAGAATATTTTAAAACAGCGGTCCAAGTTCTATGTGTGCTAGTAGCCTGGAGGATCAAAATAAATAAATAAATAAAATTTATTAACAGGGCAACGTATCAACGATTCTTGTAATTCTGAAGAACAAATACATGCACACACCGACCAATGTCTACCTGGCCAACTTGGCAATTTCAGATTTGCTGACTCATCTTGTGGGTAAGTACTGAAAGGGACTTCTCGCACGATCGCATTTCCGCAAAATGATTCAATCCTATTCGTTAAAAATCGGTGTACTTGGGTGTGCATACACAAGAATTCTCATTAGAAATTTAGTGAATACCAACCTTGTGCCCTAGGCAAGTTTAAAGGAGAGACGCCTAATGTTAGATTAGGTTAGGTTAATTTGTTAGTTGACTATTTCGCTAGTGTGGGTATACACAAAAATTATTACAAAAATCTTTTTAAAAATTCCTCAATTTTGCAAAATTATCTTTTATATCTAACAGCCATTTTCAATTAGCTTAAAACAACGTAGATAAGATAAACTTTTTAAGAAATGTTATAAGATTTTCATAAGAAATTTTGTGAATACCCAATTACCCACCCTGTGCCCTAGAGACGGAGAGACGCCTAATATTAGATTAGGTTAGGTTAATTTGTTAGTTGACTATTACAAGTAAGATACCTATGTACCGCTGAAAAGACTGGTCCACGGTCATATAACCCAGATCAAACCTAACCTAACATTAAATAACCCAGTATAACTTTACACCTACATTTCAACCCATAAAATGTTCCAATAAATGTAATAAATTATGTTTTAGAGATTTCACCTACGGTAAAATCCCTAAAACATTAGGGTTATTTTAGATCAACAAAAATGCCACGTCAACTTATACCGAGATAATTAAAGCATTCTATATGCTAATATCAAACTTCTTAAGGTTGGAAAAGGAGACTGATTTTATTTACAGAAAACTAAGAGGAAAAACCAGAGAATATTTACAAGAACAGATACATACATATTTTATTTACGATTTGATGTGAGTGAACTTGTTTACTTTCCAGTTACCTCTAATCACACCCTGCCCTAACCCTAACACTAACCTAACCTAACCCTAATACATTATTTCGCAATTTCGTAACAATAAACTGCACCTTCTAATTTTATAGTTAAACTAACAAATCTAAGCATACTGAAACTATAGATAGTTATTGTTTTAATGTGAGAACATTTTTATGTACTTTCACTGCTTCTGACGTCATTAACTTGTATCATTTATATTTTTTATTGATTTTGTGGAGAATCATAAATTTTTGAAGCGAACGTATTTATTTCATTTTATTTTATTTTTTCGTGGATAGAAAAAAAATATATTGAAAATAATGTATGACTTTGAATTAATTAAAATTTTGATTTTCTAAATTTATGTTGAACTTTTACTTTCAACCTAAGCTAATATCAATTGATTTCAAAATGTAGATATATAATTAGAAGAAAAACATCACGTTTATTTTTCATTTTTTTTATTTTTTGGTAACTTAGAAATGAAATGTTTAAAGTAACAATCAATTTAAAAAATTACACTTTCATAAAATTTCATGTTGCTTAAGGCCTGAAAAAAGCTTTTAGGTCAATTATTTACTTTTTTCATCAAATGAAGTTTGAAAATTTTATGACACTTCGTATTATATCACATTTCAATAAGGTGGTCTTAAGTAGTTATGTAATTGACAAAACGGAAAAAAAATCTTTACATGATTTGCCATGGAAGGTTTCCTTTTGTCGTATTTTTCATATTGTCGCAAAATAAAATTGATACAATTTCTAAAAATTCACTATCTTTGCTAAATTTCTTACAAAAATCTTACGACATTTCTTAAAAAGTCTTTCGTATCAATGTTGTCTTGAACCTTGGTCACGAAGCCATTGGGTCGGTCGCACGAAACTTCAAGTCCATCCAGTTACACAAATAAGAATACTTCTTTGCCTTTGCATAATAAGCTAGACTTGTGGTTTCATGTGATCGAATCAACGGTTAGGTGACCAAGGCTTTAAGCTAAATGAATATGGCTGTGAAATATCTAAGATTATTTTACAGGAATTAAAAATTTTCGTAAGATTTTCGTAAGAATTTTTTGTGAATGCGATCCCGGGATCTGGACTCACAGATTAAGCTAGGTTATTTAACGTTTAAATGTTTGAAAATACTAATTTCAAATTTTCAATCGGCAACAATTTTACTTTGCTACAAAATGTTAAGTCAGACAATTCTAAAGTATGACCGGTGCCTCAAATAAAACTTGCATGAATAAATATTTTTATCACAATTATTTATTAATACATTAACCAAAATCATGTGTATATATATGCATTAATAAATTGTGCGTCCATTTAAGTTTAAGAGTTTATTCCAATAGTGAAAAATTTTTCAGACAAGAGTTAACTTAACAAACTGAAGACATTTAATTCTTGTCATTTGGTTTTTTTTAAATTCTAGCATCCCTTTTTATATTTGACCCATTTTTGACAGATAATTCAAAAGAAATCAGTAAAATCATTGTTAGAATAACAAAATTAAAAAATTATTCTATGGAAGAATTAATAAACCCTACTTATCGATGTTCAAGCAAATTTACTCTTGTAAATTCTTCGTTTAATGAACTTAAAAAGGACATACTTTAGGCAATTAATTTAATCATAATAAATAAAAGAAATAATGACAAATTCATGTCATTAAGTTTTCTTTCTTCTTTTATATTTACGTTTCAGTTCAATTTCTAATTTGTTGGCGAATTCCTGCTCATAAATTTGTTTAATTATTGATCATAGGGGGCCATTAATTTTGCTTCTGCGAATGTGGGTAGCTGTGAGAATTTCCCATGATTACTTTTCTTCCTTTGTGTAATAAAAACTTTATCCATTTATTCAAAATAATGAAACATACTCATTTTTTAGTTAATATGCACTGAAGTCATAATTCTTAACGGGAGATGTAGTTAGAAATGACATTTAAAACACCTGTTTTATTATTTTGAATGATCAATGAAAAATTTTAGCAAAAAAGTCTTTGACATTGTACAAATGTTATAAAAAATACGATCGTATGTTACGACTAAGTTGTCCCATTTCAATTAATAACGAAAATTTTAGTTATTTATCAAACGGTCCAGCTTTTCAATCATAACGTTGATTTTCGCATAAAATAACTTTTATAACATTGTCCTACAGACTAGTAAGTTAAGTATCCCATATCTTTAACAAAATTTTTGGATATTGCGTTAGAAAGTCTGAAAAACAAAATACTAATTTGTATTATTGAGAATTTGAAAAAAAAAAATCTCATAAGATTTCTTTTTGGAATTGCGAAACCTGATGAATTTTCAGGAATGAAATCAAGTTTTGAAAATTCTTGGATATTTATTCGAAATTTAGCAGAATTTTTCATCTTAAATTTTCAAATGGCACCTTCACATTTCAGCATTTTTTTTTAATGTTGGTATTTCAGGTCACTTTATGTAGAAAGGGATTCTCCGTTGATAAATGTTCATTATCGTGTTCATTAAATTATAGACATAAACGCATCTATTATTTGTGACGTCATTTACATGCATCACCCTTTCCTTCTTTCTGAACCGTGATTCTGCTTTTTTAAATACCATCTCTGAATGTATATCCTTCTGTTTTTGCATTCAAAAAACAATCTAACTCACTCAAACAATTTTTAAACTTTGAAATTCACTTTATTTCAAAGTAATGCATACGTATATTAACATACATACCTACGTATATTAATATACAAATATTTATCGCAATTTTTCTGTAAGTAGACAAATTAATAATGCAGAGCAGTAAACATAAAAAAGCATCAACACAAAAATATTCAGACACGCTGTCTGTTTTATAGGCATCAACAACTAAGTTAGGTTTTAAAATGGGGGCGTTAAAAAGTACCACTCCATTCCGGTAACCCCCACATTCCGGCAGGGTATTTAGGCGGACCACGCCGATTCTATTTTGCCAAAAGAAAAAAAAATCCCCAGAACTTAGTCGTCTGGACTGCCAGAATATGAGGTTACCGGAATGGGCCGGTACTTTTTAACACTCATAACAAAACTTAGAAAATATCTGACTTTAATATTATAGAATTATTTTGGTTCACAATTAGAATTCATTTTTGTGGTATTTTCAAAGCTTTGAGTTTAAGTAAGAATTTAAAATAACTTGCCTGGAGTTTTTTTTTTTTTTTTTTTGCAGTTATTCAAATTGTCGAGTACCCTTTGTGTACTCCAAATTGATTTCATGCCTAAAAATATTGCAGTGTCATAAAAATCGAAAAAAAAGAAAAAAATTTCACAATATCAACTCCGCTAACCTATTCAATGATCAAGAGTCGATAACCATCACAACAAATTTCCATTTATCGAATTATTATCCAAGTTTTTTTCAAGATCTCCTCAAATTCAATTTTTATGTTAAACAGTTATGTAGAAAATTGTAAAAGAATATTATTACCTATTAAATGAAATCGTATTTCAAATATCGAATTGAAATGTCAACAATATTGAAAAATAAAAAAAAATCACTTTGAGTTTAAACTAAGAGTTTTTTTCTCAATATTGTAGACATTGCTTCGAAAATTGAGAATTTTACTAAATATTTATTCTTAAGATGACCCGATTAGAAAATAGGAAAATTTTGTTTAAATATTGTTCTGTGACTGCACTGTTTGGATCGTCATATTTCAAAATGTTGCTTTTTCCATTGTGTCATGATGTTAAATTCTTTAAAAGTATAAGTTTTAGAATTATAGTTTTTTAGCTTTAAAATATATAAATCTTAATTAACTTTGGTCAGGTCAAAAGTCTTGTCGGAGACATTGCGACCAGAGTTGCCAGAACTGACATTTAAATTCCACCAGAAACTAAACACAATTTTTGAAAGTCCATTTAAAGCCCCTTAAATAGACCAAAATTTGAGAGTGAGTTTTTGGGAATTCCACCAAATCTGGCAACACTGATTGGGGCAACACTGCGACAATGTGCTTATTGTGACATTTTGAAACCATAATGTTTTATTGACTTTAAGCACAGGAGAATTGGAACCATATCTGATGCTAGCACCAAGTTTTTTTTCTTTGCCTCAGAAGCCACTTTCTATTCATAAGAAGCAACCTACATTAAAATAATCAAATTGAAAGGTTTTTTCCCTATGGGGTTTCTTTAATAGAACAAGTAATATTTTGTTCACATTTTGGTGGCATATTCATGCAATTTCTGGCAACACTTGTATCGCGGCTAAACAAACTACTTTTTGAAATATTAGTTATATTTCAAAAACTGACCTTAAAAAAAAAGAAAATTTATCTTCACAAAATTTCGGAGGCGGACAATGTCGAAATAATTTTCTTGAAAATTTGTTTCGAGTTTACCATCGGTCTTTCCAAAAAAAAATGAAAGCTGTGCTGTGCTGTGAATTTTAAAATACTTTGGTCCAGTTTTCTTGGAAGTATAAAATCTGAAAATGTCAAAAGTGATTTTTTTTGACTCAGTTAAGGTGATGTTAGCATTCCCAAGTTTATTAGAACTTGCAATTAAATTTATTTTGAAACAAGATCAATAAAAAAACTTGTGTTGCTTCAACAAATAGGTTAAAATTTTCATAAAATATTGGCCTAAAAGTTTGTGTTATGCACGTTCTTCAAGAAAAGTTCCTAATTTTCCTTTGAATTATCTTGTTGATACGGTTTGAGTTTTGTTATTGTCTTTTTGTAGAAAATAAAGTCAGTCCTAACTGGTGAATCGATTTGAGAGTTTCTACTTTCTTTGCGATAAATATATAATTGGTTTAACTTGTTCATTGTCAAGCAGAATGAAGCAATAAATAGATAACTACTAGCCAAGGTAAGCTAGACTATTTCATTTGCATGGGAATGAAATAAGAGTTGTTGCAAGTATTTACTGAACATGTATTTTCGGTACAAAATGTATTAGGATACTTGTTTAGTCTCTGGTCAAGAACCAAAATTAAGTGAGGATGTACTGACCCTCTATCAGGACTAGAGGGCCCCGAATCCCTAAGTTAGGTCATTTTAATGTTAGGGAATGAACTCGAGTATCAGTTTGTATAAATTATTTTTTTGTGTAAAGTTGACATCTGTAATTATATCCAACAGCATCACTTTTACATTAATTATGATAGATACTTAATTAATTGCCAGAACTGAATTAAAATGATTTTTTTCATTATTATCATGTTACAAAGAACTGCAATTGGTTACTAATTTTTCAATTAAGAAAACATTTTCTAAATATTTTAGATAGTGAGTGGATATCTTAAAGCCTAACTAAATTAATTAACTATTACGAAGATAACTACCTAAAGACATGTTTGAAAATATCTTTCAGTTTTCATCTAAACCCCCTTGATAAAATTCTTTAAAAAATGAAATGCTTAAAATAGTTTTAGAGATATTTTTTTTTCTAATCAGAAACAAAAAAAAATTATGTTAATCCATTTTATAAGTGAGATTGTTTTATCAGCAACAAACTTACATTTATATTTGTAGTTCTGTAATCTTAATATTTGCTTACGTAATCAAACATTTATATCATACTTATTTGAATAATTACTGTTATCAACGAATCATTCATACGACATATCATAATAACGTAATTAACAAATGCAATTTTTTTCACAGAAAAAAGTTAATTATATTACTTAATTACTTTTTAAGCTAGACAATAAAGCAATATTATTAGTATTAGTTATGAACAAACCTGTATAAAAGCTCCCTCCCCCTTGATTTCTACCTAACTTCTGAATATTGTAACTAACAGAATCCTTAGTATGTATATACAGTCATTAGGGTCTTACATATATGATGATTTCAGGGTTTTATAATTCTTAATGCCGCTATTCCTCAACTTTTTTAATGCGAAGTAAAGCTTACTTTACACTCTGGTTTTTTTTACGCAACAGAATCTGCATTCGATTTCGCAATCACAGAGAAAGCAAAATATTTTTTCATATAATAAACTTCTTACCCTAGGCTGCGTAAAACGCAGTTTACGTGTGTAAACGAAGCTAAATTGACAGTACATCAATCCGGCTTAGATAAGAATTATTATTTTCATCTTAAGAATTTTTTTTCAATTTTATTTGAGTTTGCTTGTTCAATTTTTATTTTAGTTTGTTTTCTTTCAAGAAACTACTTTCTCTGTTACAAGCTGTCTCATTTCTTAAAGTAAAAATATAATTTTTTCTTTCAATGCAACGTGGCATAGCCAAGACATTTTAACCAAAGCCATCTATACCTAATTACTTGCCAGACTTGAATACAAACTTTGGCCAGTATTTAGATGGATTAGCTTCAACCAAAAATTACACCTGACTTGTAAATTTTATTGTATTTCTTTCAAGAATTAGCCCCAACTGAATTCATTCTTGTGATAATGTTTTGTTGGATGACGCGTGTTGGTAATTTTGTCACGGATTTCCATTTTAATGAAAGGTCTCATGCAACTCTATCGGAAATACCGAAAGTTTCAACAGATTTCATTCAAGGGAAGTTAACAGTGACACATAATTTATGATATAATACTGTATTTATATATTTTTTGATTTATTCAAATTATTGTTGCAAACAAAGAAACTTTAGTTTTTAAAAGAATCGTATCCGTTTAAAAATTTAAAGCTTCAATGACGCATTGCATACTGTCGCAATATCCGTATTGTCTCAGTAAGAAAATGTCGAAATTCTGGGTCTTAGAACCTTTGATTGGGTCAGTGGTAGGGCCTGAAATATTTTCAAGACTTTTTTTAATTTAAGAAATGCATATTGTAAAATTGTTAATTAGTAAGGATTTTTATGTTACATGGGAAAGGCGACACCTTTAAATGTTACCAGTCATTATCCCACAATAAAAAGATAAATTATTTCACAATGAAGTTGATGTGATACGTTACTTGAAACGATTTTTTTCTGTTTTTGTCAATGTACAACAATGACCAATAAATATTCTTTCTATGACTTTAGTAAATTTTAAATTCTTAAAAAGGAAACAATGCTTTTGAATTCTTTTTTCAAAAAATGCGATTCCTGCATAAATTTAAATTTATATTGATAAGGTTAACATCTTGAGCTGAAAGGAAATATTTCGAAGCTTCCAAAAAGTTTTTTTTTATTTCAAGTATTTATACCTAGTAAAACCTTACCCGTGTGCCTATGATCTTGAAATTTACTTTGCTAAAAAGTTTTTACGCCTTTCTCATTTGGATAAACGAGTTACTTTTGTCATACCTTAACCATACACATAAATAAGATTTATTATCATTCTGACAACATTTTTTACGTATACTTAAATTTATGAATAAACTGGCAATAAAAAAACTCCTAACTAGACAAATTTTATAACTTTAGCAAGTGGAGGTTTCATCTTGTCGAGATTCCCATATTGTCGAGATTTCCATATTGCTGCAAGATGAAGGTTCCTTCCCTCCGAAGTTCAAGGGACCGTGTCCATATTTTAGTTAGATTGCGACAATACGAGAAATGCGACTATTTGAAATACGACATGAACTAACTTCGACCAATCGTTTCAGCGATGCCATTCGAACTCTACCTCCTCTGGCGGCAATATCCGTGGGTCTTTGGAGAGGTGATCTGCGATGCGAAGATGATCGCCACGGAGACCGTGACCTACTCTTCCATCCTGACTATCGTTGCATTTACGGTTGAGCGGTAATCTTTAAAAAATTCTCTCCCTTGTATTATATTTAAAAAATATATAAAACTGTAGGCATTTTCAAGGAGTGTTTTCAAAGAATATTATGAGAAATATGAAATATGACCTATTTTACCATTTACCATTTCACGATTAAATTTTCTTTGAATAATTTTATCGAGGCATTAATAAGTTCAAACATTCATTAATTTTCAAAGGCAAGCGAGCCTTTTTTTTCTTTTCAAAAGTAGAAATTCTTTTAGATCCCAAGAGTTTGAGTGTTCACCACAAGTAACTTCAAATATTCTTTTGGTGATGTATTTTTACACGAGACAAAATTTTCAAACATTTTTAACAATAATTCAATTCCACAATGATTCAAAACTTTGTTTACAAAACTATCCGACACTTTTTAAATACCTGAATAAGATTGATTTGTTAGCACTTCGTCAGGTTTTCGTAGGTCGCAACGTACGAAATAAAGTTCTCAAGAGCAATACTTAAAGTTAACAAGAATTGTCGCGTTTTTAACATGCCACTACTAATCGAAACTCCTGGAATGGTAATAACAAAAATTCTTACGAAAATCTTTCGAAAAATCTTACGAAAATCTTTCGGAAAATCTTACGAAAATCTTACGAAAGTCTTAAGTAAAAAACAATAAATCTTTTATGGTTGTCTTTGATATCTAACGAGAAGATTTGATTTACTTGAGATTAATTTTGACATTTACATTAAAGTTTCGTGAATAATTACACTGACGTCACAAATAATCATTTAAGGTCATCTGTCTCAGTTGAAGAGAATCCCTTCAAACTCTCTGTTTTAAATTAACTTTATTTTCAGCTACTTGGCAATCTGTCGTCCGTTGTCACTCCCACGTCGATTTTCAAAAATGAGTCGAGCCATCCTCGCCCTATTTCTAATTTGGATTGCATCTGTCACCTTTTCTTTACCCTGGTTGTTCTTCAACAAGGTAAAAACTCGATGAAAAAATAACGAGGGCGGATCGGGAGGATTATATGACCCGGGTCAAGTAGGGCTAACATGAAACGTTGTTGACTCAAGTAAACCCACAGCCAGCCCATCTCGCTGTAGTTAAAAATCGATTTTTTGAAAACTGATTTCTGAAATGATTGCAGAATATTTTCTATTTTAGTGCAATCTTTTTTACTATTCGTTTTTCTCATCTCATCTTTTTTTTCAATAAAAAGAAAATTCTCTAGAGAATTTTTTTCTGTAGCAAATAATAGTCGATGAAGAAAAAAAAATTGGTAGAAAAACTCTATCAAAGAATTTTTTTTTTGTTTAGACTTAATATTTTATTAACACTTCTAGAAATGTCAAATTTAAAAAAACGATTTTAGTGCTTTTGCAAAAATGGTGACCTTTTTCCCACGCCCAAATCACAAACTAAAACATTTTTAACTTTAAAAAAAAAAGATCTAACCTTAAATTACATTTGTATTTTTTTTTTCGTATTTTCCAGTGTGTTTCAAATGTGATTTCGGTAACAAAAATATTTTTAAAAAATCAATAGCAAAAAATTAGAAATTATCTTGTCACTCCGTAGAGAAAAAAAAATCGAACTCTATCGTCGGCTAAAAGCGTCCTTGAGTAACCATGGTAAACAAAACTACAAGTCTAGCTTGTTGTGCAAATACAAATAAATATTATTTTTTGTACAAAAGCCGAGACTTTTGTATGCTCGAGTCATTGGTTATGACTGTGACTGTAAGTAATAAAAATACTTGTAACTTTTAATCTCAAATACATGTCGAATTATTGTTTTTCTCTATACGAGGTCACACTCACCTTAAAGAAATTCCAAAATAACTGACTGGCCTCAAGTACTGACGGGCTCAGCTAACCACAAAAGCCGAAAGCCTATATCGAGTATCAGATGATATTACGACTGCTTTCCCTTCATTAAATAATGGTCGTATTGGGGGCTACCTATTACGTTATTAGGTTAGGTTATTTTGATTTGAAGGTAAATAAAAAAAATCATTATATGACAGTATGTCATTGCAGCAATAGGGGGAAATGCGACATTTCGAAACGTGACCACTTAGACATAATTTACATACCTTTAAAAGTTAAAGTGTAAAATAAAAATGACTTGGACCTCAATCTAAAAGACGTTAGATAACTTCTCGGACACTCAACAATGAAAACATTTCTCTACTCTTTAATATTCAGCTGATTTAAGAAGGTCAGAAATTTTTATAGAATAGAAAAGTTTCATAATTTGATATTTAAAAAAGAAGAGTTCATTTTCCTAAATTGAAAAAATACTTTGAATTACCCTTTTCATCAAATTATTTCATAAATTAGGCAACAAATTATTAAGGCTGAAAAAATATTGAGCACACACAGGTTACAAAAAAAATTTGATTAAAAAAATAGTGAGTGTATAGGTACTCTTAAATAGCGAATATTACCTAGATGACATTTCAATATCTCTTTACGTCATTTTCATTTTAATGCTCATACTTTTTCCATGTGGTGTACATGTAATTTCTTTGCGATGGGATGTGCTATTGTAAACCCATCGTAATCTAATCATAGACCTATCGCAGACCTGGTCGTGCGAGGCTTTCATGACTGTCGTGCCGTCACACATTGCAGAAACTCGCAAAAGTTTCTGGTCCTGAACTAGCAACTTCCACGAGTGTCAGCTATCTTTGCGATGGCTACGACGAATGTATAAGTCTCACACAACCAAGTCGTCATGATGGGTCAATGACAAATTGCATCGTACGAAACCCATCAAATGTTAAATGACGAAATGAGAACTTACCTTGAAAATCTATATGCTTAAACTTACTTACCAAAAACATTCTAATTCTCACATGGCAATGTTAGACAGTCAAAAGCTTCTTTCTGTAAATATTAGAATATCTAGATTAGAGAAAAATTTTGAAAATAGCTTTAAGATCTTCTTGGAAAGCTTTTGTAAGTATCTTCACAGGTTCTTGATCCTTTTTTTCACTCCATGAAACCCATTTTGATCACAGCTGGAATCATCAACAATAAGCACCAGTCTCTAAAATGTCCTACATAGAAGGATTAGGGGTGAAAAGATAGACCTTAAATAGATTAATTACTTAATGCTACTCGTTAATTAATATTCTAAGTAAAGTAATGTTTTAGGGGTTTTTTTAATCGGCGGTTTTTAAATACAGAGCTTGCGGCACAAAAAGTTCAGGTTAGTTTGATATTCGGAAAAGTTAAGAATTGGAAACAGCTACAATGTGGGAATTGAGACAAAATGAATGATGAGCATTTTCAGTGACAACCAAAATTTTTTGTGTTATCAGTCTCATCAGTAGGGAATATAGCTGACCCTGTAAAAACCTTTTGTTACAAACAAAACGTTTCTGATACTTAGATACTAAGCCAAAGATTTGATTTAACCAACGTCACAATTTATTGAGAATAAAAAAGTTAAAAATTTAGTAAAGTATATTTCTGAAACATTGAGACAAAATTAAGTTGATTGATTATGTCAAGTATAAGTAACTCAGTCAAAACTTTTGAGTAAGTGAAAATATAACTTGAATAATTTTGTGTCTTCTTGAAAAAAATGACGAGACTGATCACGGATATAAGGCCTAGTCTATTAGACGAATCTAGACACTATTTCAATTGTAAAAAATATTTTTTCATTGGCCAAGACGTCTAGTTTAATAACCGCTTTTGTGGCTCGCCATCGTTAAAAGTTTCTATCTCTCTCTCAAATTCTCTTTCCCTCTTCTTTTTTTGGGAAAGGAAAAAATTTCTCTGAAATGATTGCGCAATCTAAAGTCGAATGTCATCCACTTTTTGATAAAACTGCGAAAACTATTTATAAAGTCTGAACAGAGAAAAAATCTCGCATTCTTACATACCAACTAATATTTTACTTTCTGAGTATGAATAAGACGCATTTGTATTCGGAGTTTGTTTGGTACAGACCCTCTACACCAAATCTATTTTCTTTCATGTTCAACCCGGTCGAGACTCGAACCCGAGCCCCCGATTTGTCTTCTTTGTGAAGAAGATACTTTTTCTGAGCCCATGAAAGTTAACCTTGTCTATAAATTAGAAAGTTGCCCACGTGAATTAGAAACATAAAATCTTCAATTCTAATGAGCACTTCCACTGGTTGTAGGTGAATTACCTGACAAATGAATACACGGACGAAATCCTTGAAGAATCAGCGTGGTGCGCAGTGCCGTGGAACGAGAACTCGAGAATGCCTCTTTACCTGGTAACACCTGTCTTGTGTGACATACATCATTAAATTAGTTAGATATGCTCTAAATAAGTAAGTGCTCGATGCCTAATTGCTTTTAATCCTTTTCTTAGCGTAATTCAATAAGCTAGATAATTTTGGTTGTTCAAAATAAGCTAAACCGTTTTAAAATCACAAATCGAGTGTCTCATGGTTACTAATACTCTCAAACCATATTGAGTTTTTCGTAAATATAAATTAGGTTAAGCTAATGTTGAAATTAAGGTGCTTACAAAATATTCTTCCTAAAGCCTCGGTCACATAACCATTGCGTCGAGCGCACGAAACTCTAAGTCCATCCCGTTTCACAAATACAAAATTTTCTTCACATTTTACAACAAGGAGGACTTTGCAATTTCGTGCGCTCGACGCAATGGTTATGTGACCGAGGCTTAAGCTATTGTCTTAATGCTTAATAATTAAAATTTTCGCAATATCCGTTTTATCACAAAAGGAGTGTTCCCATATTGTTAAAATTTTATTTATATTTTCATATTGCCGCTTAAAACTCAAAATCGAACTATTTCACAGAAAACTTTTTTCCTATACTAACCTAACCTTACATTAAAAAGGTACCCCAAGGCTGACAAAATGGCATTGCGACAATATTGGATGATCCTTGGGGCATCTGTACCTAGCTATAAAATTGTCCAAAATTGAATTTTTTTAAACTTAAAAGCATTTAAAAACCCTTTCAAAAATGGGGGGCCGGGATCTAGCCCTGCTGATAAAATAAGAATTGTGACAATATGAGAAGTCCTCAACTATGTCGGTGATTTTTTTCAGATGATAGCTTCAACTGTGGTGGCGTTCATCATTCCATTCTCTCTTGTAACTGTCCTCTACTACAGGTAACATTTAATTAATGTCTTATAACGACTAGTGTTTTCACTGAACAATTCAAAATGTCGAATTTTAAAACAAAAAAATACGCATAAAAGCACGTTTAGTTAAACTCTTAACTTAAAGTAGCGAGAGGAAGTTTTATCATCATTGGTGAAATTTTTTTCTTGCATTCAAGCAACTAAAGAATTTCCTTGAAGCAATTAGGGTCCTGTTTTTAAAATATTTTGCTGCTAGGTGGTAAGGTGACGACTTACATTTACTAACTAGGTATTGTATCAATTTTGGTCCCTTCTCTAGTTGGCGACCGGCTATTGGAGCAAAATATTTTCTTTTAAATAGGTCAGTAAATGTCACTGAAGGTTTTTCTCCTAAAAAGAAGGATTAGTTAGAAATCTTCATAAGTCGTTAAATCTCAATGAGATCACCATTAGACCCTATTCTTTATCAAGGATGGGTAATCAAAAAACTTTTTACAAAAATCTTTCTTAAATTTTTGTCGTTTGGTACAATAAATATGCTAATAGTCTGTCACGTTACTAAGTGAGACTAAAGTTTTTCATTGTATGTTTTATGTTAATTTCATTTCTTATGAGGTTACCTGTATTATCAAATTAGTTTTAGCAGCTATCAAAGATATCACTGATAAACTGCACTTTCGTGAGTGACATATTCATGATAATTTTTTAATATTGTTGCTTCAACACGAAATGAATTGACAACTAATTGACAGCAATGTTGTAACATTTTGACAGACTTGAAAAACATTTTTCATCATTAAAGTAGATTGAGTCAAACTTTATCGTATCAGTCGTAAGGCTAGTCGTACTATTAATTTTTTCACTCAATGAACCAGCCAAGATTATGTAAATAATGTACTTAGCTCGATTGGTTAAACACAGTGACTGAAAAGGGATATAAATTACAACTCGTTCACACTGACACAGGCAACCACAGAAAACGTTGCTTTACGGGGCTTATCATTTTGTTCTAAGCTCTTACGTATACCTACCTTGCATAAATTGCGTACGGACGTATGAGCAGAATACTCAGATATGTATACGCTGAAGTTGCCGGTGCAAAACTTGCAACTGCCACGCACAAGTACAGCTACAGATGTACAACGTATATTGTACCCAAGAAGTTGACCACTTAGCTGCTTTACCTGAAAGCATAATTTTTGGAGGATGTCATAAAGCGCAAATTTCAAGAGCTTTTTTCTTGAATGCTAGAGTATTTACATTCAGGTTTTTTTACATCTAGTAGAAGTTGGTATCCTTGTCTATAAAAATTCTAAATGAAACTTCAGACAAATCTTGTATATTTAAGATATGCATTGTTTTATTTGCTTCCTCTGTGCTATGATGTCGTATGAAGATGCAAAGAAAATTGGTTAAGTCGCCAACCTATACTTTTAGTTTTCTGCTATGGACGTTGCAATGTTGGAACAACAAAACGTAATACGTAAAATTTTGCTTTATGAAAATATATATTGAAGTTTTTTAGGAAATTTCGAAAAAATGTTTTTATTGATTTCGTGAATGTTGTACATGGTTTTTCGACAGGACAAGATTCAATCATGAATGGGACTAACATTTTCATATCTCTTCTGATAAAAAAATCCGAATATGAAAATCAAAGCCTTTTTTTCATTGCTGCCTGAGGATTAATAATGTCGAAAAACCTATATAGCTGAATTATTAATGGAGTCGAATTCACGAATAAACGAAACTACATAAATAGGATAGGATTTGAATTCACAAACTTGTTTTAATCTATAATTTTATTTGAGGAAATAACCAATTAAAAAAAGTTTTTCCAACTACGGTAATATTTTATCGCTTAAAAGACGAAGGCGAAATTATTTGATTTTTGAATTGATTTTTTAAAGAAAATTTAAATTGTCTTGAGTGCTGCCA
Source organism: Apocyclops royi (assembly GCA_900607525.1). Lineage (NCBI taxonomy): Eukaryota > Metazoa > Arthropoda > Copepoda > Cyclopoida > Cyclopidae > Apocyclops > Apocyclops royi. Next base: position 16,418 of record LR044433.1, read on the forward strand.
GGCAGTGTTGCCAGAACTGCCATCGAAATTTCACCAATGTCGGAATACAACATTTGAAGCTCTTTTTAAAGTTCCCATTAGACACAAAAGATAGTAGTAGTTCCGACTCTAGGTAACTTCCCCAAATCTGGAAGCAGGGTTGCCAAGGTTGGGTAAATTCTTAAAACCAGAATTATAAGCAATTGCGTACGAAATGGAATTTGTTTAGGTGATCAATATTTTGCTCAAATTTTGGAGAGATTTTCTTGACATTTCTAGCAACATTGAACATGCCTGATTCATTTGGTTTCATTTGACGCAATTTGAATATTGTCACAATGTCATTTTATCATTGTGTCAAAATATCATATTGTCAAATTGTCATTACGGTCCGAGGCCCTTGGCAGGGCTATGATATAAGTTTTTTTTTAAGTTGAGTAACAAAAATTTAACATTTTTAATTTGACATTGTGACAATATGGAAAATGTGACTATTTAAAATATGACCTATTTGTCATGTCTGTCGTCTCAAACTTACTTTCTAAGATAGAAATATTCAACACAACTTCGTCGATTTTGGTTTGAACCTTTTTTTGGTCAAGTGGAACCACAAATATTATTCAAAATGGATGCAAAGATATGTGTGGGTATTCACAAAACTTATTACAAAAATCTTATGCCATTCATTAAAAAAATTTCTTTTATATGTTGTCTTAAGCTAAATGAATATGGCTGTTAGACATCTAAGATTACCTTGCAAGATTTTAGAAATTTTCGTACGATTTTAAAAAGAATTTTTGTGAATATGATCACAGATTTTTGGTGAGTTTCCATACAAACGCAAGGAAAGAAAATATTCGTGAAATATAACAAAGAATGCAAATGAAGTTAAAAATATTTCCACTTCATTTCATTAAATTTTTGCTTTAAAGAATATAGTACAAAAATTTGTATCGAAATTCTCTGAAGATTAATTACAAGTCAACATTGGTCATTTTGCACCAAAGGAAAATGACTGAATTTATGAAATATTAATTTCATGCCATCAGAATAAAAAATTATTTAGATTTTTTGCCGACAAAGGTGCTGCGAGAAATAAAATCAAAATGTCACCAAAATCTGTCTGACTGATTTTTTTCTAGTTTAAAGCTTAGGGAATTCCACCAAATCTTGCACATCTGTCTGTGGTTATGAATTTCGTACGAGAAAAAAGTCCCAGTATCCATATTGTTGATGTGAAAAGTTGTCACGATTCCCATATTGTCACAAAAAGTTTAGATTTGCAGTATTACTTAATCTAATCTAAACTATATGGATTTAGGATCAGCCTCTAATCCCACCGAGGGAATACTTTTTTGCAACAATATGACTTTGCGACAGCTTAAAATTGTGACGTTATGGGAATTGCAACAATTGGAGTTTTTCCAATGTCAAGCACTGAATTTATCTGAAAAACTAATGAAAATTCTTAAATCTTTTACAGAGCTATCATAAATTTTCAATAGTCAAATAACTTAAGGCGACTTAGCTACAAGTCAAAACTTTAACTGATGCCGTAACAAGATTTGTGATTCGTTTTTATTGACTTTAATTATTTACTCAAGTTTCTTTTATTCTATTTGCGCAAGCAAGCTTTTTATGAATCGAATTTCGAGATGTAAGCAAATAAATTTTTAGAATTATATCTTTCTTAGAATCGGTTGTGCAATGAAGAAAAGTGCTGCCCTCAAGCGGAGCGCTGCCAACTACAACGGGCGTGAGAGCG
>LR048176.1:6493-16523 GCA_900607525.1 Apocyclops royi
GCCTGATACCTTATAAGCTTGAGACCGTCAGTCAGTGTTAGTTCCTTCATGGAGTCCAAATTCAAGAACATTTCATGATGAAAGAGGTCACACGCATTGGTAAATCTTTTCCAAAGCCCGTAATCCAATGGTCCCCCAAAGAAAGAGGCATGTGCCTAATTAGGAGCACAAATTGTTATCAAAATTCTACCAAAAAAATTATATTTTTTACGCAAAGGTCTTGAAATTTTAAATCTTAAATTTCGCTTGAGTTGAGAAATCGTAAAACGTACATAGATAAGAACAAAACAGAATTATCCGTTGCAAAATTTTTAAGAATTAGAAATAAATTTACAAGATGTTGAAGGCATTCAGGCTCACAGTTGAAAAAATGCTCGAGTCTCGGGACTGCCATTGCATTCACATAGTCTCGTAAGTTTTCGAGCCGCAACTGCTCCTCGACAGTTAACAGGATCGGGGGTGCTCGTGGAATCGGCGTTGCCAGCGCAATTGAAATTTCACCAGGCTTGGGCTTGAGAGTGACTTTTTTCAGCTTGTTAAATCTTCGTTCTCTCTCCTGTTCTGGTAGCACCCAGGATATTTTCATGTTAGCTCCGAGACATTTCTTGAAGCGACAGTGCTTGCAACTTTTTCTTGTGCTGTGTGAGGGGGGAGGGGTACGATTGAAAACAGCTCCACTTGCAATTTAATACTATCTTAAATATTTCGCATAAAACCGTAATTAATTCAAAGGAGTTAGAACCATAGACATTAAAAAATACCTAGGCCGATCACTGACCCAGCCTGCCTGTCTGTACTGCCTGTTAGCTCCAAAAACCAATTGAAGGGCCATTTTGGCGCCACATGCAGGACCAAAGCAGTGTGACTTAAATATTAAGTAAATATATGTCAATATAGTCACACTGCTTTGGTCCCGCATGTGGCGCCAAAATAGCCCTTCAAACGGTTCTTGGAACTAACGAGTGTCAGCTGTCTAGGTATTTTTAATGTCTATGGTTGGAACCGGCACACCACATAGATGGCAGAAACTAACTAGGTCTCAATGACTTGGCAACATTCACAAGCCCGAAAGTAGTAGGCTGCTAGGCCATTCTAAATCATGCATCGGTAAAAGTCAATATTTTGAATTTACATTCATTAGGACAGGAATCCATGACAACGAAAAAGCCATGGGAATTTTTTTTGTAAGTATGTGTGACTGACATCACTCTTCCATAGAAATATATATTTATATAGTTATTAATACAAACGTCTATGCACTCTACTTATCCAAGGTAGCCAGAAGTGCTATGGGTTAGCTCTAAAAATTAGTGCTAAGTTGACCGTTTCTGAGAATGCTGATAAAACGAGCCAACCCATGAACAGACTAAATTTTCTTGGTGTAGTCGTCTGGCCCGTTAGATAAAAGAGACTGTGCTTTAAGTTGAGTTGTCACAACTGAGTTAGAACAATTCCTATTAAAATTGTCGCATTCATTTTACGTAGCTGTTTTGAGTTCATGAGAAGTCCCCTTTAATGGATACAAGTGAAACTGATTCTTAGTTGGCGCCACCTGACGTCTATCAAGCAATCCTCCTTGGCAGCACATGCGAAAATCTTGTAATAAGAACTTTGAACTGATCTTCGAAAGAAAGCTCGACAACTGTGACAAACCTTTCCACCGTAGGCCTATGTTCAGTGATCATTAAGACTTTAGCTTAAATTTTCATATCTTTCTCAGCTTGTGTCTGAAGACTATCTAAAGTAATCTGACTAAGACAGACTTAGCATGGAAGTAAGGATTCACCATGCAGGCAGTATTCGACTTACATTGCCAATAGGATCAAATTGACAATCTCTCATTCGACAGGTCTGTTTTAGCCAGTCTCAAGCCATCTGACTTAAGCATAGATAGATATGAAAATTTTAGCTTTTTTTTTGGTGTCAAACTGGATGGGCCCTATGTGAAGCACAAAAACACATGCTGAAAGTTTATAACTGACTAGTTTTATCTCAAATCAAAATTATGAAAGTAATTACATCACAAAATTTGTTTTGCAAGGGTAAACATGGTTTAAGCCTAAGAACAATTTTCTATTGTCACCTGTACACCAGAGGTGGGCGAGGGCTGGCCAGGGCCTAACAATTGTTGTTTCAGGCCGATTCAGCCTGTATCGAGTGTTACTCTTAAGCATTATTTACAATGATGCAAGAAGCTGCTGAAAGACTCAGTAGATTTTACATTTGTAAAATAAATAAAAAATGTTTTGCTTTTACTTGTTACCATTAAATCTACCCCATCTTTCTGCTGTTGCTTGTGTCAGTGTAAATGATGCTTAAGAGTAACACTTGATACAAGCTGAATCGGGCCTGAAAAAACATTGTTTGGCCCAGGCCAGCCCTTGCCCACCTCTAGCACATGAGTAACAATAGAAAATTGTACTAAGGCTCTGAACAAGCACTACCTGATGTTTACTGGCTATGTCTCCACACACATGGCAAGTCTTTTCAATGACATTTAGCACAGAATAAAAACCATTTTCATTGATACCAAAGTACCAGCAAGAATATCATAATATTGGGCGAACACCAAAGGTCGAAAAAGCAATTTGTCTAATTGCAAAAACTCGAAGACTCAGTATTCATGATAACCCATGGGCAAGTATATCTGAATACTAGGGTTTGTGCCTCAGCAGGGGCTAGAGGGAAGACCAGCATTCCTCATAAATAAACTGTACAATTTCCAATTTGACCTAGTGCGCTATCGACTTTTCGCGCACCGCCCATAGATACAACAAAAAATGTTTGTTTTTCTTGATGTAAAAAATAATTTTATTTTCAACTACATAGACTACCGTTTCTTTAATGAATCATTTTACTGCATCTATGACTATATTTGGTGAATTAGTTTTTAAAAAATAATTTTGCACGTATCAATTTTCGACAAGTGGTTTTTATTGTACTGCATGCCACCTTCTCAGATGGTTCCCGTTTAAACTCAGATGTGAAATCAGGTATGTGCCGCCTGGTTGACGATGTTTCTGTTCACATTAATCACCACAGGTGTAATTATTTGCAGCCGCTGGCTCGTTTGACATAATTTGATAAAAAAGTATAGAAATCCAAGGTTCTGTGTAATCGTCGAGTCAGTGTTTGGTAGCAATTAAATAGGTGCAAAAAAACTACTTAGCAACATAAAAGGTTTGACTAGATTTCCAATTTAAGAGCTCACCTTACGAAAAAATTGCAAGGGTCGAATTCACATGTTCTGAAAAACTTTCGTCAAATTTTTATACAAAACTTTATGAATTTCTACCCTGCTTTTTTTAAACAAATGTGAAATTTAAGACAAATAATCCTTAGTGAAATTTAATTGACCATATGATAATTTCACATTTAAAACTAAACGAGATTCTATAAACCAAGGTAGCTGCATTACACTCTGGTATTAGTAACCTTGGTGAGAGACGAACGTTGAAGCACTCTCTGATGGTTTCTTAATCGAGTAATCTATTGGTCCATCACTGTTGTCATTCACTTGTCGAGAGAAATTCTCCCACGACGGCCCAGAAATAGCTCTGTTCGCATTGTCACATAAAATTCGAGCGGTCAAAAATGTTTCTGGTTGTCTTATAGGGTAATAAACGAATTGGCTTTGATAGAACTGATCTGTGTTCATTTTCACTTCTCTTCTATCTATTCAGCTTCCACTCTTTTTCAGTTTCGAGTCATTTTTCTTTCTAAAACAGAAAGTTAAAAAAATGCGTGCTTTTCCTCTCGTGTTCAACGTCTATTTCGAAGCTATGTCCTACTAGCTTATCAAACCAATAGACGATCGAGTCATTTACTGAACGTTTGCTCTTATCGTAAACGCGACAGTGAGTACCTTCAGAGTTCATTGCTTCTACATAAGAGAACTGATTTTTTTTTACAGACAAATTTATGAAGTTCAAGGGCAACTTTTTAGAGTAAGATACGTTTGGGTGAAAATTATTGCAATGGAAGGCAAAGCGGTCGGTACGCAATTAGATAATTCACAAAATTTATCTCTATAGGTATATTAATGTATTTTTTCAAAGTCGTCTAATGAATGTGCCTTTTGGTTAGAAAGATATATTCTGGCTTTATATTTGCTGAAATTTTTGTATCTGTAAGTCCGTTGGCTTGACTTAAGACAGTCTTATGCTAATTTTTAGACCTGTCTCTTGGTGGATTTACAAGTTGATCCGATAGCCAATGTAAGTGAGATACTTGCAGAATGGTGATAGCAAATTTTCATTCTTAGTCAGTCCTTAGTCAGATTTCTTAAGACACATTTAAGCTTAGACAGATTCAAAAATTTCAGCCTTTACATGTCAATCTGTCATCGTAACAGGTCTGAAAATCAGGATAAATGAAATCTGAGCTAATTTTGATTTGAAAATTGAATTGAGATCAATGGTAAATTAGGTTGGTACAACTTTTGTCGAATGTTCAGAATGTCGATAAGTGAAAATGGTTGAAAGCAATGTCGAATGGAGATATGAAAATCATCGAATTCAAATCAAAAATCAATATTTTAAAATCTAACCTAACCTAACCTTACCCCCCCTCAGCTCTGCCGGCACCCCCTCCCCACGTATGCTTATGTTTTTAAAGTTTTTAATTCTACAAAAATCACAGTTTTTCGACAAAAATGTAGATGTGAACAATATCGAATGTCGACAAAGTTCGGTTTCGACAATGTGAACTTTGACAAAAAATCATTTCGATAATCTTCACATTCGACAAAAGTTGTCCGCTAGGCGTATCAAATATAGATGGAGCTTCGAAACTTGACACGATATTTATGTCCCGAACAAACGTTGCTTGCTTCAAGAAATTGGCCTTTCAGTTTTGAAATTAACCTAACAACTCATGGGCAATCTTGCCAAAAATGTCATCTAAATTTCCCCAAAAATTGAACGAAAGAGTGTATGTTCTTTGGTAAGTACACTTTGGGAACAAAAGTTTTTAGTTTTGATTTTAAGGAATTTCCCCAAATCTGGCAGCATTGTTCATGGGTATTATCTGAGATATGTACTTAGCCAGCTAGATGATCAAGCCTGCCTGGCCATATAGACAAAATGACATATTAGTTATAGGCTTATTATACAGTACTTCAGGACAAACTAAATTGGCCCTGTTTATACCTAATGCCGAAAAATGAGCACATTTCACCTAAAACTCACAACTGCAGTTTTACCAACCATTATTTTTTAACCAACCACCAGCTCTGACCACTTACTACATACCAATAAAATTTTTCGACCACTTACTTAATACGGGTAAAAAATTTCCAGCCACTTGCTACAAACAAACAAAAAATTCTCCAACCAAAACTTTGCAAAAACGAGCACTTTGGTCATTTCCGACCACTGTTGGCAACACTGCTCACAAGGCGTGAATGCTCTTCTTATTGTCTGAAAGCATTTCCACTTTTTGTCAGTTCGACAAAAATCAAAATATGAACATTTTCTTTATCGCAGTTCAATGTTTAGAGTTTATCTAATCCTGTATGTAAAGGCATAACTCTTGCAACATAGTTCTACGCATGTGAAGTCATTAAAAAATGTCGCTCGATGTCAAAGGTTTATCGTGAACGTACATTTAAGACATTTTTTCATGCTGATATATCCTGGAAAGAATTGTGATTGCAAATGAAACGTATATCTGATGGGGGCATTTAAAAGTACGGCATCCGGACTAGGGCGGTACTTTTAAACGCCCCCATATCTGATTGGTATAAGAAAACGTATTGCTTATTCGTATTCCCAATACTAAAACCCTTAGCTCAAACGAGAATACTTCCAATGAAATAGGTCACATATAAATACATAGTGACTTAATTGATCCTTTGAATTAGATATCCATGGTAGTCTTCGCTGAGTGCATTTGCTCTTAACTTTAACTTAGACTAAAGTAGGCGTTGTGTCTCAATTGATCAATGTTTAAACACTCCGTAGTGCATCAGGAATTCGTCAGGTTGATAAAGCCTCATTTAGAAGTGCGTTTTACGCAGTAGAAAATCATGCGTTATCTGTATTTGAAATCGGTAAAAAGCTTCCTGTTTTGCAAGTTTCGTATGAAATTTCGACATCCAGCAATGATAAATTTCCCGTCTCATGTTAAGATGACGATTATTTTAATATTCTCAAATCTAAATTCACCGTTAGATGGTGTGCATGTCTTCTTGTTTTGGTCATTTGGCATCTAAATTTCACCATGACTTGTGATTTTTACAACCCATGAACACCCTACACGCTCGAACATCTATGTACTGTTAGCAGAGGGGTCACTCCCTCAAATTTTACGTACGTGCCCATGTTTAAAATATAAAACTATGAGTTGATCTGTAATAAAATACGAGTATCTTGATACAGAGCACACGAGTCATTGTTTTTTGTTACAGTTATTGACGCTTACGGGCAAAAACTGCTTTGTCATTCTTAAAACAAATTATCGGTTCTCCTTCAAATGTTCGCGAATGGAGGTTAAAAAGTAAAATTCGCTTTTCAACGAGTGAAAAAAATCATTTCTTGTAAGTTTTCAAATACTGTGTCATGTCAGAATTAGAGACTTTAAACTGAAATCGTCATTTCAATTTTATGAAAGGATGTTACACGAGTTTCAACTTTATCACTCGACTTACCGGAATAACGACAGAAGAAGAACGAAAGTTCCACAAGCAAAGACTGTGACGAAGGCATTTGATAATTTCGATACCATTTCAGTTTGTCGACATACCTGGAAATAATGATTCTCAGTCATTTTGTTGCTGCATTGATTGCTCTTTTTTAAAAAATGGTCGGCATGTAAAATGGTCTGAAATCCAAAATTCTAAATTGAATTATTTAACTTTAAAACAATAAATCAACTAACGCTACCTAACCCATATTATGGGTACGGCCCCCTAACCCTGCCGGGGACATTGGGACCCCCAATGAAACAAAATAGACATCGTGAAAATTTTTTACAGAGCGACAATTTGAAATCACCCATTTTAAACCAACTGTGAAGTTTTGCAAACCGGCCTTGAAATCTTCGAAAAATCAAATTTCTAATAGTCCAGACGAGACGATTTGAACCGGTTTGAAATTTTAAATTCGCGGACAGTCACAAAAAAATAGAAAAAACGACTATTTATTAATCGAATGTTTTATTTATTTATAAAAAGTTACAGCTCATTTCAATTATTTTATTTTCAATTCACGATTATAACAAATTAAAAAAGAGATTGTATATATATTTATATCATTACTTAAAAGAACTAATTAATTAAAGATTTACCTACAAGATAAAAATGTGACAAGGTCCTGTCTATGAAACCTTACATATTTCTTTTCTAATTCTGAAATTTCGAGACAAGATTCTTTTTATAAACTTGATTTCAACTTTATTATGGTGAAACAACGGACGAGTGCAGTGTTGCCAGAAATGTCATCTAAATTCCACCAAAATACTTGAACCATTATTCGCAATCATTAATTTTCATCGAATCATACCAGAAGACAATGTTATAAATGAATTACAACTGGGCTGTCTCACTACTATAAAAAGGAAAAAAAATCTTTATTTATGAACTTATCCAGCTTTTGACACAAAACTTACTTTTTCTAGCGGGCAAAGTTTACATCTGCGGCCTCCCATTCCGCGCCTTCCCTTTTGCTTGCGGTTGATGTTTATCACAGAAAATATTTTAACTGATAACAAAAGTCAATGAGGAAAAAACGTGAAAAAATATTTCACGATCGGTGCGGTGACTGTAGGTTGTTGAAAACTGTGCTAGATGGCTAGCCCGCATAGCCACAGAAGGCTGTAGTGTTTTCAAAGAAATATTTTCATGTAATAATCTGGAAATTTATAATTTGCTCGCAAGGCAAAAATATTTTGAATGTCAAATGTGTGTCAGAAAAAAAGTTAGATTTGATTAGATAGGAAATATATCATATAGAACATGTTAGCAATAATTTTTGACAAGTATGAACTGAAATTAATTTTTCAACATTTTGCACTTTTTTAAATTGCATTCGAATAATTGTGTTATCAACATACTGTACTTTCGACTTTTCAATTACCACCCGTTTGCAGCAATGTAGTCGAATCTTAATATTCTTAATCAAAGCAGCATTGATTAGGATTTTTCCCTTTCCTAACAAGAGTTAATGCAAACAATTGAAGGAACGCTGCTCGTCAACAAATGACGTAAGTAGCGAGAGTCCAATTCTTGATATCAAACTTGCTACGAAAAAAACGTACTTTGCTGATTAAAGTGCGATATAATTTTATTTCAGAATTACAGTCCTATGGCTAGCATGATGACTAGGTTTGATAGTTTCATTTGCAACTAGGAACTAGTAAAGAAACCAATGACTTTTGCAATTTAGTTATATAGGAGATAATACCTTAGCATTGAGCATTGAAACAATGAAAGTCATTACTTAAATTGATCTAATTATTTAATTGTAATAAATACTTCCTAGTCCATTGTAGGCGACTGAAAAGTTTAAAATTATGAAAAATAATTTCAACCCAAATTCAACTTGAAAATCTTGTTTTAGTTGGATCCAAACCTTAACTAAAAATTCTTGTTAATTTTAATATACAATTTTATCAATTTTAAACAAATCATTAAAAAACAATCAACCACATTTATTATTCAAAGAATTCTACAAAAACTTTGAGTTGCTTTGGTGCTCATCAGTTTCAAAATTTTTTATTAAAATGGGTCAAAGGAAAATATGATTTCCATATGTTCTGTGTTCTTTGCAGTGTGTCTACACGGATTTATTACAGTAAGAGGGATATCAAAATTTTCCAGCTCTGACACACAAATAAATTATAAAACTGAAGCAGCACTTATACTATATAAGTTTCATAATAAGTCTAACTTGTAATAATAAAAATTTCTGCTCTGAATTTAAAAAAAATAATGTTTTAATCATTATCTTTCTTTGAAATTGTTGCATCTTTCTGGAGATTAAAAATGAGTTCTATTCAAGAAACAAGGATGGTGCGAAGAGAAATTTTCTTGCTTTGAAAGTGATTGTTTTTGGTCTCCACTTTGACTGTTCTACATTGTCTCAGTTACTTCTATTTTAATAAAACTTCTCCAGGACCTGGATGATTTGAGACCCTGCAACTAGCTGCATTGTTCTGTTGAGACAGAATGACATCCACCTTTGTATACCTACTCTCAGATAAAGCCACAAACGTTTTATCCCATGTGGAATTTTCCCAACGACATTTCCTGCCTCATTTAAAAGCATAAATATAAATCTCTTGTCCCACTAAATTCAGTTGCGGTCTATACTTATCTTTACTCACAGCAATGCGGGACCACGCAACGAAGTTCTTGCCTTTAGGTGAGATAGCCATTAAAAGCTCTACCTTGGTTGACAACATCGTTTTGATTTTAAGAAATTTTTTTGACACACTCCAATGATACTTGAAAGTCTTTATCAGCTAGCGAACCTGGCGGCAATAGTTAGCAGGTGCCACCTCCCATTGGTCATCACTATGTTAGCTCATATTATTGCTAACTTTAAAAATCAGCAACTCAACTCAGCTCAATGAAGTGAAAATTTTCCATCATTGCTAGTTTTCTTGTATTTAATTTGCAGAAAATCATAATTTTTTCTGCATTTTGCACAGTTCTCACACATTCAAAGTCATTCTAAACCTAAAACATAAAAACAGATCTGAGGTGAGTAGATTTGGGTACAAGTAGGATCCCAAACACTGCACCCAAAGTCTGAGAAGCTCAACTCTGTTCATCTTATTAGACATCCATTTTTTTATATTTGAAGGTGAGTTAGAGTATTTTTTTAGCAATAGTTTGGGCTACTGACTGCCTGGAGTGGGAAGGTTTCATATCATGTCATAATTTTAATATTGATGCCATTGATATAGGTGGCAGATTCAAAATATATATATTTATGCTTACACAAACTATGTATTCACCTCTCTCTCCACAAAATTAAAAGAAATATCTAACAGAGGAACTAAAGCATTTGTTGAAGTAGTGGAGTCA
>LR048203.1:0-15496 GCA_900607525.1 Apocyclops royi
GATTGCAAAATTTGACCATGCAATACCCTACGCAACCTAGTTGCACGATCTTGCAATCAAATGTGAACTAGGCTTAACAGCCCTATTCATTTTACTTAAGATAACATTGATAAGATAAACTTTGTAAGAATTGTAGTAAGATTTTTGTAAGAAATTTTGTGAATATCCACCCTGGATAATGGAATGACTCCCACTATATTCAGCCGGATTTAAATATTCATGTATGGGAAATGCAACAATTTGAAATACGACCTTCTTTTACACAACATCGTTTTTAGTAGAAAATACAACATGTCGCAAAGTCAAAATTCGCAATGTCAACAGCTGGGATCGACAATTTGAGATTGTGGGAATTGCGACAATATAAAAGCTCCCCGAAAAAGTTCTTAAAATGTGAATAGCTATAATAGAATAAATATTTTTCTAAAAGTCAATGACGATCTACCTTATCCTATATATTACATAACTTGTGATTTGAATGATTCAGCTACAAAGGAAGACACGAAGAGTATGCAGATAATAAACTATTAAACAGAGAGTTTTAAAATCATAGTTTATAAGATAAATACGGAAGCTGTATCAAAAGACAAGAATTTTCCAACATTTTTCTGTGTTAAGTGATATTTACCTTCGGAGCATCGATTAGCTATTTTGGAAAACCCCAAAAATGTAGATTCCATCGAAATTATTTATTGAAAAGAGTACAAGTGAATCTACCCCCCCCCCACAATGCGACTGCCCACACATTCATTAACTTCACTCCCTAGAGATGCTAAGCTGACTGTTTTTGAAATTATCAAATAAAACACGGCCAACCTAAGAATAGGCCAACTTTTTTGGTTGTACTTAACATGGTTGTCTGGAACGTTAGATGGCCATGACTAATACAAAAAAGCATAATTAGAGATATGACGGGTTCTCATGAAAACAAAAAGTATGGCCGTTACTTCTTATTAGATAATTTGGTATGTGCATGCGTAAAGTCCCAAAGGTTGCACATATACCCACACTGTACGCACACTGCACGTAGGCTGCATGCACGCACAAACCCCACCCGTACATCCCCCTTATGTGTACGTAGTACAACCTTAAGCCCTGTTCACATTTGGTCGCAAGCACTTGCACATAGGTTGAATAAAGTCTGGGAGAAAATGCACAAGTACGTAGAGGCTATGCATGGTATGCATAGACTCTTGGCAACCTATGCACATGTGGCCATGCAAGTGCACACAAAAAGCCACACAACTAGGTTGTAGCTATGCAAACATACATGCAGTGCGCAAAAATGTGTAGAGGTTGCAATGTCTACTAATTGTTGCATGCTGTACGTACAATTGTGTAGCATGCAACCTACTTGCATGGCCACTTGCATAGAGCATTGCTACTTGCATATCTACTTGTGTACATACCTGATCATACATTACCTGTGTGGCCACTTGCGCATAGATTGCAAAGAATCTATGCATACCTTGTGTAGGCTCTAAGTACTTGTGTATTTTCTTGTAGACTCTATGCAACCTAGTCGTGATTAAATGTGAATGGACCTTGCGTGGCCATTGCGTGGTTTCAAAATTTGACTATGCAATACCCTATGCAAGTACTGCGCTCAAATGTGAACTAGGCTTTATGCTCAAATGAGAACGGCCCTTTAAATGAAGCTTTTACAAACATAAATGCAGAATTTATAATTCTTGTTTTTATCGAAGATTTGGAACAAGAAATTTAAAAGTTTCGGTAAAATTGAGTTGCATTTCCAATCACGAGATAAACTTTGAACCCATTTTCGATCGACCTTGTTTTGATTGCAAACGACTTACGAAAAAGTCTCTGTACAATTTTTTTCTCTCGAAAATAACCTTGTAAAAAATCCTTTTTCTACTGAGACAATTTCTGAAAGTACATTGGACCACTGTCCTAGATATTGTGAGTGATGCTCAAATATTTTGAAATCAGATCGTCGATTGCTATTTACCCAAGAAAATCTCATCAGTGATGATCGTATATTTACAATCACTTTCAAATGGAGTACACGCATTTCACAACAGTAAATTATAGATACAAAAATGATTTGGTATAAAAAAATTTTCTTGCAAAATCATATCATTGTCAAGTGGTTGAGAAAATCAATGAATAATTTCTCCAAAAACGAAAAATACCAATACAGCAAAACTCATTGATCATAATTGAATAGTCACGATTGAAGAATTAATTTTCCTATTTTCGCAAAAACTTAAGTGTATTTTAAACTGTTTTACTAACCTAACCTATAGGGATCTGTCCCGTTGTGCTGTGTGGGGCATTGGACCCCCTCCCCCTCCCATGGCAATATGAGATCGACTCTGTTTTTTACTTATATAAACGAAATCGGTCTCTTGAAATTATAACAATCAAATTTTACTTCTTTTCCAATGAGACAAAAAAATTTTGAAAAAAAAATATTTTAAATTATTATCTTAAAATAACCCCAATGTTATTCCTTTATTTTTCAGTTCCATAAAGCCTTGTTCACATTTGATCATACGACTTTGCGACTTGTGTACAATTGATTGTCTGAAGCTTTTGCTAGTTTTCAAATATAGGTTAAAAAATAGCTGCCTGCAGTAGCTACCCTGTGACAAGTTCACAGCCTTGCCAAATCATTGCAAAACATATTTCTAACCAAATCGTAAGGTCGTACGATGAAATGAGAACAGCCCTTAACGCAGCTGAATGAAAGTTACCTTGGAACAAGTTATGAAGAATGATTAAGTTGGTTAAAAGTACATATCGATTTCCCAAACAATTTCAACAAAAATTTTTCCTGCATTGTTATATATCATTGGAAGTTTTTATTTTTAAATTTTGAATTCCTTTTTTCAAAGGAAATTTCGGGTCATTGGCACTGAAAATCGACTGAAATCATCAAAGTATAAATTCTTTTTCACAAATGCTTGAATTCACAAAACCTTACGAAATTTCATGACTTCTCTGCCAAGCCTGACTTACTTTCTTTTAAATTAGGGTTATACCGAATTTTGAATAGGGTTGTGTTCAGACATATACAATGTATCAAGTTCTTGCAGAGTATTGCAAATATCTACACACTCTCACACAAAATACTCAAAGATATAACTTATTCAATTGAAAAAAAAAAACATTTCATATCGCTACTGCTCCAATGTTCATTTATCATTTTGATTTAAAATGCGGTTTGAAATTTTGACTAAATACTTGTACTATTAATTATATATGTACATTCATAGGTTGCCTTGGAAGAAAACATTTTGTGTGTAGATTTTTTTTAGTTAAATATGAAACTATTTTTTAATGAGATTCCTTCCCCCAAAGTACTTTTTAAATTGCTAAGTTCTCTGAGTCTTCAGAAATTTCTTTCAATCAATTTTAATTTAAACTGAAGAATGATATGACGCACCATTGAATAATTTTTAAAAGTATTGAAATCTTTTTCATGAAATTGGACAAATTTAATGGCATTTTACATACATATGTTCTACCTAGTGGTGGCCATGGGCCATCTTTTTAAGGCTCGGGCCGAATCGGGCCGTAAAAAAATACGTTGGCCCGGGCTAGCTTTAGGGCCAGCCCGAGCTTTTATAACAGTAGCACTTGGCCTGGGTCAGGAAAAAATCGTTTGGCCCGGGCCAGCCCGCGGGCCAGCCCAGCCCTCGCCCACCACTAGTCCTACCTAAGACCTCTATCACTGAAGTATTTGGTTCAGATTTTGGTGGAATTTTGATGTTTTTCCCGACAACCTTGGTTTCCGATGTTGATACCGGAATGAAACATTTCACAGAAAAAAAGAGTAATAAATAAATAACAGGAAAATTAGTCGACTAAAATAAAAAGCCTGCTCATTCTGTTAAGTTTAGTCAAGACTTACAAATATACTGTTATCGAAAAAAAGCTGTCGAAATTTTTTTAAACCAATGTATTTTTTTTGTTACAGTTCTATCTGAGCTTAAAAATTGAAAACTTTTTTGATAAAATCGGTTGTAATTAGTAAAATATGACGGACCGTTGAAGTTTCGATGATTTAATCAAGCTTGAACAAGAAAATTAAATTTAGGGTATTACTAAGAGGCCAGGTGATTCTTTAATGCTTAAGTTCCACAATTATCTTTCTGTTTCCTGCAGGATTTCAACTGGTTACAGCGCTGTCTTGAGAGGACAATAACCTATTTTTGTTTTGAACCAAAATGTTGTTTTCCTTTTACAGACCAAGGTGGGCATTCACAAAATCTCTTACAAAAATCTTACGACATTTAAAAAAAGATTATCTTATCCTATCTGTCTTGAGCTAAATGAATATGGATGTTAAATGTCTAAGATTACTTAGTAAAATTTAGGAATTTTCTGTAAGATTTTCGTAAGAATTTTTGTGAATACGATCCCTGCTTTCGGATGTGACACTTCCAGACTCTATTTACAATGTCTGAGCAATTTTTTTACACCACATAGTTAAATTATTTATCTGTCACTCAAGACATGTCAATTGTTAAGTCAGACATGAGTTGGAAATTTGAGTCTGGACAAGACAGGTCAGTCAAATTCGAGTAATTCGAGTTAAGTCTAAATATTTCATTGCTGCAGACAATGGATTTCACAAAAGAAAAGCATTGTTTGGGAAATTTTATCTATATAGAGCTAACTTGTTTTCTTAAAATACGAATAAATTTTATTGAGTCTATTAAGCCATTTGTATTTTCATTAAGGTCTGGAATAAGCAATTACCTTCATTTTGGAACTTCTATGAAATATCTACACATGTTCTTTTTTATGGGAAGATTCATTTGTTGCCTAGTATCAAAATATTTGGCGAATTTTTTAGCAATGCAAAAACTTCTAAATTACACCAGACGCTTTTTGTCAAAGTGATTCTTTAAAAGACAAAGTCTAGAAAACATTTCAGCTTGGTTAAGTTTTGTCAAAGGAAAGGATGCAGGTGCCCATGTCATGGCTAATGGCCATACTAATAGTTTTGGTTAGGTTAGGTTTAGTTACTATTTGTAAGCTAAAGAAGCAATTTTGAAGTTTTTTTTGCGACTATTTGAAATATGGTCATTATAAAATGTATCTTTCTAATCAAATCTATTGTTTTAAAAAGTTTTTCTTGAATCAATGATGCAAAAAAAATTATTGCCAATGCATCTTGTGCCCTGGACGAGAGGGTTGTCTAAGGAATTTCACCAGAAAAAAATTATATCGTTTTTTCAATGAAAGTTTTCGATGTTCCTTAATCGGTTTCTTAGTAGATTTTATTCATGAATGTTTAAGTAAGACTTAAGAGGGGGGCCTCTAATCTTTTCATAAGCTAGGATGTTTACAGAAAAATGTGAATATGTGATTAAACGATCAGAAAGCATTGAACTCGAAGGAGAAAGCAAATCGATAAACATTCAATTACATGATTATGTATATACGTACATTTTTATAATTATATATATATATATATACAAATACACATTGACCGCATAAAATAATTCAATTCTTGAAATGTAGGATAAAATATAGCAAGCGATTATAAATGATAATAACTATTACACTATTATCATGGTGTAGTTTTTTAATTGAGAAATTGATTGACTTGAGTAAAGGGGCAAAGTATGTACTAAAATTTTTTGACGAAAATACATTTCTTGATTTATTTATTTTTTTGCTGGCTGTGGTTGACACCTTGGAAAGTCTCATCTGATTCCAGTTTTAACCAGTTTTCAATCCTCCTATCTCTAGAGCTGTTCTTGCAACAAAAAATAAAAGTTAAGTTTCAAATCATCGCGGTTTCCACAGTGTAACAGTACCAACTGTAACAGTAAACTTGAAAATTTAAAAGTTGCATTATATAACTTAAAACCTTAAATAACTTAACCTTATCTAACCTACATAATTGGCACCAGGGCCAACCTAACCTAACCTAACCTAACCTTGCAACAATATAAAACATTCTCACAAAAGATTACCATCAACAAGAAATCAAATCTCTTCCACACAAAAGTATTAGGTAAGAAAAAATAAAAAAATAAGCAACTATACCTGACATGACCTATCTTGATTAATCAATTAACTCTCCCAGAGGCCAACTACTCATATTTTCATAGCAGATGGGGCTAGATGGTCAAATGGATAAGGTATCGGCTTCCTACGCAGGAGTCCTGGGTTTGAGCCCCCACCCAGGACAAAGTTTTTCAAACGAAGTTTTTCGAACGAATGAGGGAAGAAAAAAAAGAAAAAAGAAATCAGCGACAATTTGAGAGCATTCTCTAAAATACATACCCCACTAAATGACGACTCATTGAAAAGTTCTTCATTTCAATTTACTTAAGACAGAGAAAATTGAAAAAGTTTTTTTCCACTAGTAAAATATTATAAAAGAAATTCTTCTAATTAATTTTCTTGAAACTTTTTAAAGTCCGTTTGTCTCAAACAGAGGATTTAATTTTCTTTTCTTCATGAATTCAGTAAATCTGAAAAAAAGAAATTTTGATTAAAAATGTGTTTTTTATTGAGGGTGGGGGAGGTTTCATAATGCCGCGTTTCCCATATTGCCACATTTGAAAATTGTCAAAATTAGGTATTATATTATCGCACTGGAGTCAGCTTAAATCTGGTCAGCTTAGGCTAAAAGTTAGAATTTTAAAGCTTTCAATTTGTGACAAAGTTACATTGCGATTATACGAGAAATATGACATTTTGAAATTTGACAGTTTGAAGAATGACTCTTTTGTGTGTGAATCGAATGAAATTGATTTGGAATTGTTCATCAACAAATTTAACTTTGCTCGTGTCTCGAAATCAACTCGAGCATAAAATAGAACTCGGCTCATGCTTACAAAGGGAATGTAACAGATGTCATGAAAATAAGTTGAATTAACCACAACAACCTAGCTTATCTTAGAGAAATTGGATACGTATTATCTATGAGAGGTTGAAATATGTAACCATTGAAATATTTACAGTAAACCGATTGAAAAGTACATTGCGCTTTAAGTTTCTAGAACTTTTTCGTCCAAATAAAAACTAATTTGGTCTTGAACTGAAGTATCAGAATGCAAATGAAATCTAAACAAGAGATAAAAAACTATTTAGGGCAGAAAAACACAATATTACCTTGATTGTAGACCCACTTCGAAGTTTAATCTGACATTCTAGCCTAAATGGCTGATATCTACAATGTTAACAATTAAAGTTTTCGAAAACGACCTCACCTAATCATTCGACCTTTTAGCCATAATATGTATTATTAGAAAATTACTTCTCTTGAATATCTTAGAGCGACATTTGTCTTGATTCTGGTGGAATTTAAGCTGAATTATTGGCAGCACCGGACCTGTCCTATCTTCGTCTTATAAATTGATATTAATAGCATGATGAAATAAAATGAATATTGAATTAGAATAGAGTCTTAAAAGAAACATTTTTTTTTCTAAGCCACGAAAAAACCTCGAGAAGTCAAAGTTAAGAAACACTTGATTAGAGTTTGATTGGATTAAGCAACAGACTCGAAAAGAGCTCGGATAAATGAAAAGAAAACAACATAATTGAATTAACTTCGATGAATGTGTTTGCGTCACAAATGATGACATTTTTTACAAGTGTGATTTTAATGAATCTGTCCACAATATGCCAATAAAGCCGCCTTAGAAAAATTTAATCTTTTTTTACCAATAGACCTTTCTTCAAAAAACCTAGTACATTTTGAAACTGAGAAAAAAAAACTATTTTTGACGAAGCAATAGTGTTTCGGAAAGCTAACTACGGAAACTAAAAAATAAAAGCCAAACGGGTTAGCTTTTGTACTATGTCAATGAGTTTCTTGAAATATGAAACGTATTTAAGTAAACTTTCTGCATACTTGAAATAGCATTGCTCTTAAGCTCGTAAAAATTCAATGTTATTTTGAAAAAAACGGTTTTTTTAATTAGTATAAAAAACTTTTAAAATACGTACATACCTATGTATTTATTTATTGCCCTTATTAATTTGCATAATGCAATTTTTTAATGACTCCAGCTTAATAAAAAATTAAAAACTCAAACAAAAGACACTCATAAGTAAAGGGAGGAAAAATACATACATACAAAGAAAAAATAGAGAAAGGAGAAAGATATGATAACATAGACAAGATGAAAGGTGAGCGCAAATCCAAAGCATTGGTTAATTCCATTTAAAGAAAAAAAGACGAGAGGCCTCGAGATGGTTTTGGTGAAGAGAGCGTTAGGGAATTTTTTTTCTCACAAGCTTTTACTTGTTGCTGAACCGCTCTAGAGAATGGTTCGTGGTGACAAAATCATTTTCGGATATTTAAAGTTTGCCACTAAAGAGCTCTGAATGTTTAAGTTCAAGGGTTAGATTCTTAGTCGAACAATCGTAGTTTCAAGACACAATGTCGGACGTTAGTGATTTTTTCGATACAAACTTTTCGACGGACGCCCCTGAGGGGTCAGTGACAGACTCTGGCAACCCTGCTATGGGCGGCGGGGAATCCCTGAAGTTGATCTTGTTGTCTGCCATGTTCTCCCTGTCGATCTTCAGTAACGGGTGTAGCATCTTTGCCATTGTGAGCAGGAAGCAAAAGTTGACCAGGTATGGTGATATCCCCATTGCCCCCTTAACCCTAAATTAAAGTAAAAAAAAATAAACTTTCTTCTATAAAAATAGATTATTTTTTTAATAGAAAACCTTATCAATTATGTTGTCTTTTAAAATTATTTATCTATTGAATTTCTGTCAATATGATATTGACGACGAGTAAAAGTTTTTAACGGTTGTTTTAGTCAAATATTGAGGTAAAAAAAAAAAGAAAGAAAGAGGTCAGGTAATCAAAACGACCAAACAGATCTTCTTCAGATAAAATGCAGGTACCATCACTCAAGGACGAATTTTCAAGGTAAAGGCAAAACAGTGCTGCCAGATATGGGGAAATTTCTTATTTCAAAGTTGAAAATTTTTGCTGCCAAAGGGGAAATACACTGTTTTGTTCAATTTTTGGGGGAAATTTAGATGACATTTCTGACAACACTGAGGCCAAATAAAAAATATAAATTGCAAAACACGTTAGACTAATGGTTGGTTGTAAATTTTGATGACAGGATGTACTTCTTCTTGCTGCACTTGTCGATAGCGGACATCCTGACAGCATTCTCGTCGTTGCTCCCCGAACTGGTAGGTTGAAATTTTTTTTACCTTTAAAATAAAGAAAAAAGGGAACTATCCTTTTCTTAATGCGTCATGCAAGAAACGTATCGAAAATGACCGATTAAGCGATGTCCTATAAAGCCATGGTCACGTACCCATTAGGTCGAACGTACGAAACTATAAGTTTCTCTGTTGCACAAATACTACGTAGAATCAAGTATCTTTGTTTCTACAAGAGGCTAGACTTTTGGCTCGACTTATGACTGTGTGAAGAAAGATGATTCACTTTATATACTGTCAACAAATCTTTGTTACAAATGAGTTAGCTTTTTTGACGTTGCAGATAGTCATTGTAGGTAAATAAAATTTTATGAGCATTTAGCAATGAGAATAATCTGACTGTGTTTTATATTACGAAAAATAATGTTAATGAAAAACGGTACAACTTTTTTCAAGGTTTGGACAGCGACTTCTGCTCCAACCTTCAACGGCGGCGACGCGCTATGTCGAATTCTAAAATTCGTTCAAATGGTGGCACCATATCTCAGGTAAGTGTCATTAATTTTTCCTCACTAGAGAGAGCTAACGAGACATTACTAATTCTTAGTTCATTGAAAGGTTATGCAATTAAAATTTGAAGTGAAAGCTGTGACGTATTTTAAATGGTTTCAAAGCTAAGACGTTTGATTGTTTAAAAACTTATTCATTTGTAAATGTTTTAAGACTTCAAATAAAGTTAGATATTGACAATTTATTTGGTGGTATTCTCTTGAATTGAAAACAAATACCAAGGGTACCTTGGTGTAATTTAGAGAGCATATATCTGGCAGCACCGGCAATGGCATTTTTTACATAGTTAGATTTGATGAAGCTGAACCATTGTTGCTGAATTAAAAGTCTCAATACATCAATTCTTTAACCTTTAAAGGATTCAAATTACCTTTAATTTCAATTACTAATCATTATAATGGTCATTAATTTTCTGTGACGTCATTGTGAATTCTTTTGCCCTTTTTTGTGGACAAGTTAAAAAGCGATTTTCTTACAACACATCAAAATTGGATTTGGGGTCCAGTTCTCAAAATATTGAGTTGCTTGTACTTATTTTATCAATTCGGTCCCGGCTAAAGTTGTTGTTTTGAGGTAGTGTTGCCAGATTTATTACCAAAATTTCCCCTAAAATCTGAACAAAACACTCTACGTTTTATAAGTATGCATAACTGACACGAATACAGGTAATTTCCCCAAATCTGGCAACCGGAGGTTCGAAGCTAACGTCGATGCAAGATGGGAAATTTTTGTGATAAGAAATAGAAAAAAAATCTATTTTATGGAAATTTATCAACAAAGGCCTCGGCCAAAAAAAAATTTATTTCACTATGAGAAGAAATTTAATTATGTTGTTGAAAATCAAAAGATTCTTTTTAAATTGAGCCATTAAATCTAACGTCGTCATACACTCATAAAACGGGCCAGCTTATTCATTCATAATTTAATTTTGCATGTATCCTGTTGTACTCATTTCAAATTGAAATTCAGAGCTGTACTCAGAAAATAAGTACAGCTCAAAATCAAATTTGAATTTTAGATTTTCTTTTAAAGCACGGCAAGAAAAATTATTTTTGAAACAGATATGTGCAAATACTTGGTCCAAAAGCGCAAATTTCAAAATTTTGATATTTTGTAAATGAGTTTTAGAAATTTTACATTAATGAAGAGGGACAAATGGGTCACATTTGAAACTATCGATTTTTTCATCTTGTTGCAATATAAAATTGGCGCCAATCCCATTTTGTCACAAAAAAAGAAAATGCAGTTTTAACTTTAAAACACAACAAAACTAACCAGACCTAACATATATTTTGGGTACAGTCCCTAGCCCTGTGGGGGGTCACCGGGACGCCCTATTTACTTTTTTTCAACAGTTTTACGTTGCGACAATATGAAAATAGCACAGAAAATGTAGTAGCCTAACGTGTTATACTTCACTGTTCAAGGAAGCAGCTTTAAATGGACGTGATCAATAGGATTTGACTAAAGATGATTTTTTTTTCTTTTCGATCAAATAATATTCGATAATTTATGGTTAAGCGAACAAGCACTCTACATAAAAAAGTTATTTTTTTTAATGGAAAATTTGGCAAAAAGGTTATTGACCTGAAAAATTTCTCTCTTTCTCTCTCACTCCCTCTTTTTTTCTTTTCTTTTCTTTTTTTTTTTTTTTTGATGATTTGCTTATTTAATTTTCCGTGCAATCGACAAATTGAGATGGTTGGTTGTTTTGCAATTTTACGCAAAAATTTTGTGACATTTTAACCAATTAAAGAAATCAAGGCTGTGGTGCAAACAAGTTAGAAAATTGTTTATAGATTATGGTTTCCTTGTTTCTTTAAAATTATAAAAAAAAATAGCTAACCGACTTAGCTTACTCGATCTATGAAAAGTCAGGTTTGAACTAGAAGATTTTAAACTTATCTTTAAAAGTTTGAAGGAAAAATGCAAATTCAAAAATGATACACAACGATTCAGCTTCTCCATAATTGAATAAAAATGTCATATTAGCTTTTTTTTCAAAAAAATTTTTTTTGGCTTGAAATCAGATTTCTTTTCTTAAAGATCTACAAAGAAATGCGAGAAAATTTCATCTGAAAAAAACACTTCAAAGTCCATTTGTAAAGACAGAGAGGCTTTCAAGACTCATTTTTGCGGTTCAATACGTGTTCAGTTTAAAAAGAAGTAATTTGAAACTTTCTCTAATTAAAATGTTTTTGTACATTGTCAGAAATTAAGTTCGTTTCTCTTTTATTGTACATTGCTAGTTAACACTTAAACAACATTTCAAATTAACATTTCAAAAGATCTTAACAATTTAGTGGAAGAAATATTTTACATATGTAATAAAATGTGTAATTTGTTAATTACATAAAAACTATTATTTGGTAATTGATTGTTTTTCCTTCTACAGAAACTTTCAAAAATGTCTTTAAAATTTCTATTTATTGTAATTTTCGAGAATCCGGCTTCATCATCACCTAGCCCTACACACAAGAAAAGTTTTAATTATTTCTACATAGCAATTGCAAAACCCTAATTAAAAATTTGGGGAGATTTCATATTGCCGCGATTCCCATATTGTCAACTGAATGTGCTGGGGGCAGGGTCTGGTGCTGGGCCTTGGGGCCGTACCCGTAACGTGGTTAGTTAAGTAAGGTTAGGCTAGGTTATTTATCGTTTTAAGAGTAAAAAACAAAATAAACTTTTTAATGTATGACAACTTGACACTGCGACAATATGGGAATCGCAACGATTTGTAAATATGAACAAAGATTTGAGTCCTTTTAGAAAATTTATCTTACATTAGTATTTGACATTTTCCCGCACCCCAAAGGGAATAATACCCAAGGGAAAAAATTTGAAACTTTAAAATTTCGGATCTGAATTCTTCAAAAAAATATTTTTTTCCAGTCTGAGGTACAACATTTTCAGAAAAAAAGTTTTCGAATTTATTTCTGCTTTGATAGTTTTCAATGGTTCTTTATTTCAAATTGTAAACCAGTTTTAACTTTTGCTTCAATAACTTAATTCTATTTTTTTTTCTAAAGTTTTCTTTACTTTCAAAAATTATCATAATTTTTTAAATCTCGCAAAATTTTATTCAATGTTTTTCTTAACAACGCCACTCACAAAAAAACCCACAATTACCTATTTATTGTTTCATCTTCCAAGTCTGAAATGTCAATCCAATCCAATCCAATCCAATCCAACCATCTACCTGTCCTAGATTATTTGCTTTTACTTTACCTGATTAGCAAAGTTGTTTTTCTTAAGATCAGATGACAACCAGTGTTGCCAAATGTGGTGAAATTCGGTAAAAATGAGAGTGTAACTTTCGTCCCTACAAGTCGCATGTAATGTGAGATGAAAAATTTTGTTCGGCTTTTGGTGAGATTTTCGTGGAATTTCTCGCAGCACTATTGACAATTTTGGTACTATGATCTTTATCTGTTAGGTTGACAAAAAATTTGACACGCCCTCTCTCTCTCTCCTTCGCTCTTACAGTGCTGCCAGAAATTTGTTAAAATTTCACCAGAAACAAAAAGCTACATGAGTGACAAAAATCTTACATACAACTTTTAGGTTATTATTCACTTGACATGTAAGTTGTAAGATTGTAGTTTAATAAACTGGAAATTCCACCAAATCTGGCAACACAGATTACTTTCAATTACGGTTTAACCTAAATATTACGCATCTTTTTTTTCTTAACCCGCATTGAAAAATCGTTTATTGGTTCCTAGCAAAGTAAGCTTGCTCTAATTCACAATTTTAAATTCTTACGAAACACCTGAAATGCCTCAACGTAATAAAAACGGAATTTTGGTCTTTTTCGGGCCTCGGCACACTGGTGACGATTTTAATGCCTGAAAAGAAATGAGACAATAAAAAATGCAAAATGAAAAGTTGCTAAAATCAGTAATATCTATAGCATCGGCCAAATAACCTTTGAGTCGAGCGCACGAAACCTTAAGTCTAGCTTGTTGTGTAAATGCAAAGAATTATTTTATTTGAGCAACTGGATAGACTTGAGGTTCTGTGCGCCCGACCCAATGATCATCATACAAATAATAACCTAAGTTTTGCCAACTTCCGCCTCACAATTATCGCCAGTGTGGCAAAGCCCTATGTAACGAGTTCTCTAGAAAACCTTTAAAACTATTTGATATAGAATTATTTTCTATTTTATATATAGTGCCTGTTGCCAGTGTTGCTAAATTAATATAATCTAAATTCCACCAAAATGTAGCACTGACCTATAAAAATGAGTTTCAGATACATACATAATGTTTTTTAGGTATTTGACCGTGAATTATTTTCACCTGGTACACCTACATATTACCTGCAAATCAGGTTTCACTTTGAGGATTTTTTTTCTTTCAATCTCAGCTCGTACATGCTTGTCATGATCGCAATGGATCGGTTCCAAGCCGTCTGCTACCCGATGACAAATCGCGTGTGGAAGCCCAGCCAATCCAATCTCAAGATTATGTCCGCGTGGGTGATCGCCCTTGTCTTGTGCATCCCGCAGGCCCTCGTCTTTGGCGAGAAGAACGACTCGAGGGACAGCTCCGTGACTGTTCTCACCTGTTCACCGAACCTTGGGGAATATCAAGGTAAACAAACACCACTCAGCCGACCTCCGATTTGAATTTTTCAGCAGCCACGCAGACAGTCTCTAGGTGCATAGCTAAAAACAGTGTTGCCACATCTAGAGAAATTACACCAAAAGTCAGAAATTTCAATTCTTACGTTTGAAAGAAATTTATAAAGAGCATACCGTGTTTGTTCAATATTTGGGGAATTATTGATGACTTTTCTGGCAACACTGCTTTGAACGTTAGAATTAGATCTTGTCGTTAAAAGACCAAGTAAAATTAAAATGCAAATCAAGGAAGATAGATATGAATGGTGAAGCGATTTCTTTCTTCTACTGAGGTTTCAATAAAAACTCGCATGATAATTTACGATAAGATTTCCTCATATTTTATTCATTCGTAGATTATTGTATTCTGCAGATGAGGTTACTATAAAAGAGCTTGACTTTGTGTTGAGTGTACAAAATAAATTACACATGACAGCACTTTGCATTTCTACATCATCGAAAATCGGCTGCTACGTCATTTCTTTCTTTCTAATTTCTATTTCCGGTAAATATTAATCACGAGATTTTTCTATTCATTGAACCATATATAGCTGAGGAAAAAATACGTCAAAATCTATTTGTAATCTTAGGTGCAGTCCATTATGAAACTGTTCTTTTAGAAATCGATCTGAGCGGCCAGATTTGGTGAAATTTCATACTTGAGAAATTCGCTCTAATCAATAAAAACTAAATCGAACATCATTTAAGCATTGGTGAAAAAATCAACACTATTTCTGGCAATACTGAGCACAAGCCTTAGTGCACTTCTGATCTGATATATTATTTTTTCAACTTGAAAAGAAACCTACAATATTTTTTGTACCTGTTGAGAAAAGAAAAGAAACAAGATAGGATCTCCTACTTTTGTGATAATTTTGATGCTTTTGTAAAGAAAAGAAGGTCACGGCCTTCAATCAAATGTCTCAAAAGGATCCGGCGTTGCCAGCACTTAAAACTGTAGCGGTGTCATGACGTCATAAGTTTTAGACAAACAGTGTTGCCAGATTTGGTGGAATTCAATAAAAGTCAAACGATAAATTGTAACGTATTTTTATTAGATACGTCATTTAATAAAAATTGGTGGAACTTAGAAGTCATGTATGGCAACACTGTTTACACCTGAGATGATCACAAATATAAATAAAGATTCCAAAATTTTTATAG
>LR048296.1:0-15461 GCA_900607525.1 Apocyclops royi
GCAATCCTTGACATTCACTTGAAATGAAACAAAATTGAACGTCAGAGATCAAAGCGTGACATGACATCGACATGATTGGCCTTCGAGTGAGATCTTGAAAGTTTCAGAAAAAAAATTAGACGGATTTCAAAAAGTAGATAGGTTTTGCAAGTGCATTTACCCGAAAGAGCAATATATCAAAATTTCAACATGACATTTCAAAACTTCAAGAACATTATGAAAATCAATGAAATTGAAATAGATTGGAAAAATTGAAAGGTCATCAATTTCATATAGTCACAATGTAAAATTGTCGCAATTCTCACAATTTTGTATTGGGTTGTCTCGGTGCTACTTATAACGTAGGTTAGGTTGAGTGATTTGTGTTAAAAAATTTTTAGTTTGCGATAACGTTGATGAGTAAACTCGTCAAAGATTTTTTTAACTTTGCCTAACCCTACATACCTTTCTGCCAACCTCGATGTTAATTAGATGTCAATTCAAAGATTAAGTCATATGTCAAATTGTCGCAGTACGCAAAAAATGTGTAAGTTTTTTATTATTTTCTTTACCTCACCAAACCTATATTTGGGAGCTAGCCCCTGACGTTGCCTAATCAATGGGACAACTATTGATCATTTTGTGACAATAGGCCATTGAGACAAAATGAGATCACCACTTTTTCAAGTCTGATTTCTGAAAATGATCTATTCATATCTTCACTAACCTGCGGTTAATTGTATAAACGTTTTAACGTCGTTTCGTAAAGAAAAGATAGTGCTTTTCGCGAAACAGCACATTCATGGACTCTAGCCTTTATTCCTTATTCTATTCATAGTTTACGAGCGTAAATGCTTTATAAAATTGACTGCTGTTATATCAATCATTCTAGAATCGAATCGATAATTTATTGATTAATATTTTTCAATTTAGAGAGCTATTTTTAGATGATGTGATATTTAAATTGAAAAGTACCAAAAAATGACGATCTTGATTGATGTACAACAATAAAAAGCACTTTTAAACGATGCCCAAAGTTTTAGAGATGTTTATCGAATTTATCTTCATATTAAGATTTTCACGATTTCCGTTACGAAATTAAAAAAAAATCATTTGGGTGTTTAAAAGTACTGCTCTGGTACGGTAAC
Organism: Apocyclops royi; assembly: GCA_900607525.1. Classification (NCBI taxonomy): domain Eukaryota; kingdom Metazoa; phylum Arthropoda; class Copepoda; order Cyclopoida; family Cyclopidae; genus Apocyclops; species Apocyclops royi. The sequence continues at coordinate 1,128 of LR048296.1, forward strand.
ACCCCTGGTACTGTAGAAACCTGCCAGATGGGTATGCTCAATTTGGGGAAATTTAACAGGGTAGCTAAAAATCTTGCCATGCTGAGGAGAGCAACTAGTGGCTGGTAAGACGGACGACCAGATTCTGGGAGTTACCATACTAATCTATCGTTCCAGGTGGACAACTTTTTAGAATGTTCAGATTGTCGAAATGACTTTTTGTCAAAATTCATATTATCGAAAGCTAACTTTGTCGAAATTCGATATGGTTCACATCTACAATTAACCTGGGTGAGGGACTAGTGCCCCCCATAGGCTGCGTGGGGTTAGGTTACTTAAATTTAAAATTTGACAATTTTAACATTCTCAATTGACAATGCCCGTAACAATTTGCTCATTGATACATTCGACAAAAGCTGTACCGCCTTACATGTACCAGTCTACTGTACTAGTGGCTGTTGTACCATTCCATAATTTCACCATCTTTAATCTTTTCATTCAAACCATTGACTTTTGGGGCATGTCATTGCTGTGAATGGGAAATAATTTTAGAGTATAGCAAAGTGAGGCAAAAAACTTCCGTTAAAACAAATATTCAGCGAAAATTTTTTAACTTATTACACGTCCGCGAAAGAGGCACTGACTTGATCTGAATACAATGACAGTTTTTTTAACCAATTCAATGGACACTCCAATTGAGTGAGAAATGTTTTTCTTTAATATTATTATCTTTGGCGGGTATTCAAAGACAGGAAACCCATTCTTATTCTCCGCCAGCGACCAAAACCTGGTGTCTCTAAGAGTTTATGTCCGCTTGCAAATTACTACTTTTGAGTGGTAAATTTGAAATTTGAATGAGTTTATTTCAACGAGTTACAAAATTCACAAAAAATACAGTGTTGCCTGTAATTTTGATCTAAATAAAAAAACTTGGTGAAATCTTTCTCAAGGATTCTAACGGTGTGAAAATCGCGCGGCCGGTGACATTTTATGTAGTTATAAAAAGAATTCGCAAAGCATCAAACCGCACCAGTTCGCGAATAACTCTCGAGAAGTCTAAAATTGCTATTGAAAAGAAAACATTTGTTTGAAATTTTTTGACCGAATTTTCATTTAGAATCTGAAAATTTGAGAAAGCTCCGGTGAGCTTTGAAAGAAGCCGGCAACAATGATCTCCCAAAGTCGCACTTTTCTTGTTACCTTACTCATATGTGGAGCACTAGTCGGTCCAATTTTGTCCGAAACTCCGAAAGATGTAGCCGAATACGTCTCGAAAAGATCGAAGGGGGAGTTACAAGAGCCAGCGTCATCTAGGGATCTTCAACCTTCAGCATCGTAAGTATCTTTTTCATTTCTTAGCCCTAATTTAAATCATTGGGGTGTCATCACAATAACGTGAGGACGTCATTAACGAGCGTCCTATTCAAACAAGAATCAGACAAGATCTTGAAGGTGGAACAGCTGGTCAACTTGAAGCACTATTCCCCGAAATGAAAATTAAATACGCTCAAGTACTTTCAGGGCCAGGCTGGACTCGAGGCCAAGGCCTGAATGCCTACAACAGTTGCTTGCCAATCTTCCTTGCCAAATGTCCAACTGGCCGCAAGAGATTTCTCCTATGAAGTTTCGTGATAACAAACGCATGGCCGACGATTTCTATCCCGACTTTGGCGACTTGAGTGGCGCAAGTTTGCCTTTGCTTGCAAGAGAAGAATTTGAAAGTTTTTACAATTATGACGAGGAACATTACGATGACGACTATTATGCTCAAACTCGCAGAGTGAAACCAATCCACAAAGCTCCTTTTTATGCCCAAATAGCTGGCTACCATCCTCCAGTAGGCGTTATTCTCAATCCCAGAGACAACAGCTTTTTCCCTGGACTTGAGCCAGGAGGATTGGCGGGAATAACGCCGAAGTTGATGAAGTTCTTGCAAGGCCCAGTGAAAGCTATCGGCAAAAAATATTATTCGCTTCCATGAAAAAATACTCACCGTCGACAAAAGAACGTTTCCAATTTAGTGATATTTTACAATGTACCTAACTAATTGAAGATATTGATGTTATTGTACCTGTGACCTTTCTTCGGCATTCTACTTCCCACCTCTTTTTTTTGCAGGGACATGCTGGCTCTTGCAACTGGTTACGGACATAGTAAGAAGTCTGGCAAGGGCCACAAAGGAGTTGAAGGCCATTCAGGTCACAAAGGCTTCAAGGGGAAAAAGTCTGGCAAAAAGCACGAAGACCACTGGTCCAAACATTCTAACGCTAAGGGCAAGCACAGCAAAGGCAATCACGACTCCAAAAAGTATCATGGCAGCCACAGCAAGGGCAGCAAAGGCCACAAGGGAGCTAAGTTTGGAAAGAAAGGTCACAAGCACAAAGGTCACGTAACTAAAGGGTTCAAAAATACTTACCATAAGAATGAATTTAGCAAAAAAACTAAGTTCTACGATTCATTTGACAACGGTGGATACCACAAGAAGTTTGGAGGTTATAAGGGTCACTATGGTGGAAGCAAGGGCAACAAGTTCAAGGGAGGCAAGCTGTCAGGGTTCTTTAAAGGTGGTAAGTTTGGCAAGAAGCATCATCTTGACAAGGGCAAGCACTTTGATGAGCACAAAGGGAATAAGGGTCATTACGAAGAAAAAGGAAGCTACGGCCACAAGTCTTCACATTCTAAGGGCGGGAAAGGCAAAGGCCACGGAGGATACGGTCATAAGCACGGTCACGACCACGGCTACGGACACAGTGGACACTATCCGACGTATGCTTATCCTTACCACGTTGACAGACGTCAAGATGAGGGGGAAAATGACAGAAATCCTCGATATGAAGAGTCGTACGATGAGTATGATGAAGATTACGGCGATTACAACGGCTACGACTATGCCTTGGAGGCTCAGCAAAAGAAACTCCTTGATGACAAGAATGATAAAGGTGACCAGGAGGAAATTCCCGAATATGAAGAAAGAACAGAGCCAATTGAAAACCCCACGACGCCATCGGACAAGAAGCAAGAGCAAGAAGAGAAAGAGTTCAAAGAATACCACAAAGATTACTACCCACGAGACGACCTGTACAAGATGGTCGGAGGGTTTTACGCCAACCATCACCCGCCCACTGAAAACAATTTCTTTACTGATCACTTTGAACTCGAAGAAAAAGCAAGAAGGAGTTTCAAGAGACCCTCGAAGAAATCTTCATTCACCTTTGGAACTTTTGGAGACGAAGGAGACTCGGAAGACTTTTATGAAGAACCAAATCCGACTTTGCCGATGCAGTCCAGGGCAGCGCCTCCTGATGGCGCCACTGTTGTTGACGCTTTCGAGCGTGAGTGGGGCCAAAACCCTGATGACGAGATAACAAAGCAAGTGCTAGGTTTCTTTAAGGATGACAGAGAGGATTTCACGACGAGAAGAAGTTTTTTCGCCAAAGACTATGATGTGACGTCACCAAGACCAAATTTTTATCCCGTTCGGCGGGCTCCAGAAATCAGAGCTGCTCCCGAACCTAACCCTAACCAAATGCCAGTCGTACCACAGACCTACCACCCATTTAGTGGATTTTATTATAAGAACAAATTTAACTCATAAACTTGATATTTCATCAGAATCTAGTCACTTTTATTTTATTTAATTGGTTGTGGTTAAAATTGTCGTCAAGCTGTAAATTTTAAAAGAATTTTTTGTTGAAAACTTGAAAAGTTTTTTTTTTAATTTTCTAACATATAACGTATTAATGTAAATCGTAACTATTTCGACAATATCAACAACTTCTGACAATTTTAAATATTGCCATTTCAAGTGATCTCTCTAACTTGGTAATTCGTCGTTAACTAACCTGGCACGTCTACGTCATTTATGTCTAGTCATTAAGAAATTTTTGGATTTTTATCTGCCAACCTCGTAGTGCAATTGTTCTACAATTCGATGAGGCATTCAGATTTAATTCGTTTAGATTTTGTCTTCAAACAGGTCAGGGCCATCTCTGTTTGCTCAGTCGTTTGCACTCAGGCCATTGCAAGAGCTTCTGCCCAATCCCCGACAACTCTATGGTCCTAATGCCGGCCCCAAGAGCAGCGACAACTTGGGCTACGGTCCAGTTCTTGGCAGAGCTGACTATAACCCACCCATTTATTCCGGACAAGGAAGTTTTCAAAAGCGCGGTGGAAGCTACACCTATGGTGGAGTCTACCCCGCATCAGGTCCGGGCCGCGGTAGTCCACGGGGCTATCATGAAAATTCTCCCAACGAAAATCAATCTGAATATGACTACTATGCTGAATATGATGAGTACGACTCCAAAAAAGGCGGAAGAGAGGGCGGTTACGGTGGTGCCAACTACGACTACGGTGATCCCGTTCAAAACGGCGGGTACAGTTTCTCCGGGCAGAATCACGAAGGAGGGGATTACGGCAAGGAGAACAACAACCATGCCGCCGATGGCTACGGGAACTACGAGGACGGCCCTAGTTCGCACTACAGGTCGGGCCAACAAGGTGCCGCAAACTATGAAGACGACAATTTCAAATTCGAAAATTTCGAAAATTTTTATTAAACTTTTTCCATTAACACACGGGGCCAGTTGTTGTAATTTTTTTTAATTTTACGTCATCTACCTTTTAATGTTATCTGTAATTTTGCGAATGGAATTTTTACAATGTTGTAAAAATTCTTATTTCGTATCAAATCAAGAGCACAGCAGCAGTGACTTGAGTTCTTATCTTATCTACATTTTCATTTTCATTTTCATTCTTTTGGCTGGACCAAAGTCATTTGTTTTTTTTATCAACAGTTGTGTGTTGAATAAAATTTTTTTGAGAAGGCGTCTGATTTTGTTCGAATTCGAATTAAACATGGTAAGAAAATCACTTAATCAACAAAATGGTTCATTCCAACTGGGTGGCTCTAAAAATCTGTTTTAAATTTACGACATACGATTTGAGGAGATCCAACTTTTGAAATCATATTTTGAAAAACTTGAAATCTATTAGATTTCTTCGTTGAAAATTTAGATAACCTTCACATAAAAGTTTAAAGCCAACTAACGGCGAAAATCTTGAGTTTAAATGAAAAAAATTGAAAACGTTTTGATGCACACGTCCTTACAAATTATGACTAGCTTAGAAAATTGACATTTTCATAATGTTAAATTAGAAAAATAACGAATCATTTTTTTTTTGATGAATTTCACACAAATTCTTCTTTTTTTCTTCCAATGAACTTCAAGTGTTGCCGTCATGTGTTAAATCAAACGACGATGATAACTCTATATGATTTTATCACGTGTTATCATTGGAACTAAAAATTTAATTATGCAAAATTTTTCCTGGTCGTTGTAGATAATATTGTTTGTATTTTTCATTTGGAAGTTTCTAAAAAATACCGAAAAAAATTTCTAGCGTGAATTAATTTTCCGATTCCTCCGATAGAGACAGTCGTCAAAAATCTGGTTTTCTTCGGTTCTTTTTATAACGTCTCTCGCAACCTCTCAATCGACGCATTCTCGAAACTTCCTCGTTACTCGAAATGTGGATACAAAAGAAGTCGTGAAACAAGAAGTAATTTTCCATCATCAGAGCTGACATTATCGTAAGTCCTCTTATCTCAATGTTTTCTCTATGTTTCCATCCTCTAGCATCTCAAATCTGAGATGCGATGGCTTACGAAGATGTCAGCTCTGATTACTTTATGAACTGCTTGTGTTAGTTCATGGATCCATCGCTTATAGAAAGGTCATGGTAAAAATTTAGAGGTAAATTTCATCAAAGGGGATCTTGTGCACCAAAACTTTTACCTCTTGGCATTGCTGACAAATCTGGTGGAATACTTAAAATAAAAACTAAAATAAATTGTGTCTAATGGTTATTTTGGATTGAACAAACACTGAATTGTTCAGATTTTGTGGAATTTTTATGCCAAATCTGGCAACACTGCCTACAGGTTCTCTGAAAGGTTTTACATTGATAGAGTAGTTCGTTACAAAGCCAAAACACTCTAGTCTACAAGAATATGCTGTTTCGCGAAAAGCACCATCTTTTCTTTACGATATGAAGTTAAAACGCTTTTACAATTAATTGCTGGTGGTCAAAGACGGAGCACTAGGTCTTAAAACTGGTCTACTCGCTAAGTAATCTTCAAAATTTTTTAAAAACGGCCACATTTCACTTTGATTACTTTCTTAATGTGGGACACGGAAAGTTGAAAGTGCAGTTTGTCGAAATGTACTTTGTCAAAAATACACTTGGTTAAATGCAATGTCGAAAACAAAATACAAATTGTCAAAACTAAAAAAATAAGTTGAAAATTGTTTCAGTGTCCGCCTCGTTTCTTTTACATATAAGTTTTAACACTTTAGGCTGGCACATTTTTTTTTGTCTATAAGTTGAGATGTTAACACAAAGGTAAAACTTGGCCCGGGCCATTCCTTATAACGAGTTACTTATTTTTTCCATCCTCCACTCGGGTAAAATCACACATTTGTTAAGTAGAGGTGATCAGTAACTACAGTGTTTATTTTTTTCCTTTGACCGATACCAGGAACAAGCCCCGAGATGTTACCAGTACACCTGGAAAGGAGCCGAAAATGAGAAGACCAACAAATCTATCAGGTGCTTTCTTGTGTTTGTTGAAAATCAAATCAAATTTTATTCATTTATCGTTCTTTGTACATTATTCTTGCCATAGTGTCTTGGTGTAAGTATGCGAATGATTATCTAAGGTCAGACGTTACAAAATGATCAAATATTTTTGTCAATGTTAATGCTTAGTCCGCTTTTAATAGCTAAAGCCAAGTCTTGATCCCTGCTACGTCCTTTAACGTACGTATCAGATCAATCAAAATATTTTCTCTTTTCTTCAGTTGCACAGATCCAGACTTCAAGAATCTTCCTTGCAACGAACCTTTTGTATGGACCACTGGCAGTTGCGAAACAGGTTTCTAATTTACCCTATTCTAAAATGGTACATTCATACAAGGATTTTCACGGAAAACGTTTTTCACATCTTTTTTTTTTTCAATTTAAGGTCAACCTTGCCGGAACAATCAACCCATCTTGGACGAACTTGTCAAAGGTTGTCAGGTCAGATCGAATTGAAAGTGACTCACTGGAAACTTTTAACAGATCTATAGTTTATTGGTTTCGAAGATAAGCAATATCTTTATTCCTCTCAGAAATCAAAGGATTCTCATTTTTTCATCACAGAACTCGGTTCCCGCGTGCAATCCGTACTGTGAACCGTCTCAAGATGAAGTGTGCATCAAGATGACGCATTATCTAAGAGATGGAACCTTTGTCAACACGACGTCATTTTGTGGAAAAGGAACCATGGTCACAGACGGAGGAATGGCTATCAAATCAGGTGAACAAAAGTTTTTTTTGCGTGGTGCCTCGAACGATTGATTATTACCTATTCAACAAAAGGGAGTGAGACCAGGTAGGATTATGTCATTTTTAACAAAAGTAATTACCACATCTGTGATCTATTTTGTGATTGGATTTCGACCTTGATCTTAAAATTCCACTTTTAGGCTGTCACTTGCAAGAAAACGTGAACGGAGTTGATGTGGAGGCATGCTTTTGTGACCCATTTACAGATGGTTCATGCAATTCCTGTGGAAGATTTTCTCTGAATCTTGATGTTATTCTTGTCAGTTTTGTTGCTCTGCTGTTAGTCTCTTCCATACAATCCTAGTCACCATTGACTTAAATTTTATTCAGTTTTAATGTGTTCAATATAATACTTTAGTAAACACGCATACACACGATCGTCGTTTGAGCCACGGTCACGTAACCTTTAAGTCGAACCTACGAAACTATAAGAAGCAAGTAAAGATTTATGTTTGTCAACAAGTACGACTTCTTGTTTTGTACGCTTGAAGTAAGTGACCGAGGCTTTATAAAATCATTCACAAATCATCCATGCGTCTCTACCTCGGCTTCTTCAATTCTAAATTCTCAATGTTTCCTTTCGGACGGGAATTCTTTGTAATACAGTTCCCGGAACCATCGTGGAATCCGTTTGCTTTTCATGTTGTAACCGTAATTGATAGTGATCTCCTCACCCTTCTTGATCAATCGAGTCGAGATCAGGCATCGAGTATCTTTAAATCTAGATTAAAGCAAATATTTCGTTGGCACAAGATAGGAATTACCGACCGGAGATAATTAATAAGTGTTCGGAACGGGCAAACAGAAGCTCCTATTGCCAAACCAACCTATTAAGCTCATTCCCATTCAAAGTCAACTGATCTATTTCTTTTTGAACTAAGGTCACTGGTCATCAAAATAATTACCTATATACAAAAGAGATTTTCACCTAGGATTTTTTGCATATCCAAACTTTGTATTCGGCCTAAAACTATGGTTGGCTTTGTGACCGAGCGTGGCTCTGTAGATCAGGATATTGTCGTAAGGCGGCGGGACATTCAGGTCGTACTCATTGTTGAAGCTGAGCAAGTTCTTGTGGATGCGTTCGCGCTCGTCAATAGTCATATTGTCACGGTACATTTTCTAAACAAAACTGAGATTTTAAGTCAAGTGAATCGTTTGTGCATCACAACTTTAGTAGAATGCGGGTGGTACACGGAATGTCGAAAGTGCAATTTTTAGAAATGACAAATGTGCATTTTGTCAAAAGCGAAAATGGGCGAAAACTGAATTGGTCAATCTGAATGTCGAAAATAGCGTGCAAAATGTCGAAAATGTTCAAAATGTCAAAAATAAGGTGCAAAATGTCGAAAGTGTTTAAATTGTCGAAAAAGTATTGTGTACATAGAACCTAACCTAACCTAGCTGGTCCCACACCCAGCCCTGCCGGGGGCACCAAACCCCGACCTAGCCATTTACCGTTTTCCTAAATTCGACAAAGTGCACAAAAAATGTTCAAAAAAATTTTTCGACAAAATGTGCGTTCGACAAAGAACACTTTCGACTTTTCGTGTCCACCCCGTCGAATGCAATGTCAATTTAAAAGTGTCGCAAAATTTTACCTCTTTACCTAAAGCCTATTTTACAATTAATACTAACTAACATAAACTTACTTACTATGAGGTATTTAACCCTAGGTGGGGCATCACGTCGTATTATTATGGGTCCGGCCCATGCCCCTGTCAGACCTACTCTTTCAAAAGGTGTCCAATTGATAGCAATTCCTAACCACGTCTTTTAACTTAGAATTTCGACAGAAAGTCATTTCAACAATCAAAATATTCGACAAAAGGTCACCGGTATCGTTTCATTTGTGGATATTTCGCTTTAACTCGATGTCCATTTAAACGATCAAAAAATAATAGCCCCTTTTAAGGGAATTAAATATGGACACAAAACATGTACCTCGGAGTCCCGTACAACGACGCCGGTATAAAAGACGACAACACTGAAAGTGGGAATGTCAGTTCGAGCAATGAGAGCATCCCCAGTGACATTAGGAATTCTCGAGGTCGATATTCGAATGTTGGCTCGATCTAGAGGGTCCATCAAAAGAGGTGTGCTCGAGATAAAGTCCTCCGACTGAACGTCAAATTTGAAAGATGGAATTTTATCACCGTAGAGGTCGCCATGTTTTCTGCGATTAATATGATAAACTGGTTACGATCAAAATTGACGAAGGCTGAAGGATAAAAAGAATAAGCAAAAAAGTTAATTTTGGGCAAACGACGCTAACTTTTCTTTAGGAAAAGACATAGAGACAACTGAGATTGTCACCTGATGTACGAGGGTGGCTTAGACGAAAATCGAAGTTGTAAAACTCCGTCATTGCACCTGAAAACATTCTTGTGTTTTGAATAAAAAGCATCATTAAAACTGAAAACGTAATTTGTACAACCCTGTGATGAAAATTTAATCGGCACTTCATTTTTGAATCCATAGCTTGTTTGATACTAGAACAACTCAAATTGAAGGAAATGTTGATGTTGAAATCAAAAGCCTACGGTCATAAGTTTTACACTCACAAATTTTTAGGTACCTGAATCCAATGATTTTTGTTTCAACTCCGGAAGTCAACATGGTGGATCGGAAGTGACCTCTAATGGCGCTTTTTAAATTGCTGTACACGTAGTAACTTTGTGTGAGTCCAGGTCCAAAGATTTCTTCATATATCCAGCCGTCCCTGGCGTTATCGCCGTAAGCTTGCCATGAAAATTTATCACTGTAAACGGCACGCACTTTGTGTGAAAGGTTGTCCAAGTCAAAGTCGACGTCACCACGGACGTCATCTTGTGCCCGGTTAGCGGGCAGAAGACTATTTAACCATGACGAAATTAGAAGGCCGGAACCTTTAATCCAGGGTCCAGATCCATTTGGAAACAGATGACAGGAAGAAATCAAAGGCACGCCAATGTCTGACAAGGATTTGTTGAAAAGACATACTTGCAAAATTATTAGTTCCAAAATTATTTTCATTGCACCGGGATTTTTTCTTAGAGACAGCGTGCGTTGTTTTGAAAGGTGTGCATGAAATTTCAGATCAAATTTCTAAATTATGTCCATATCAGTATTTTTGTGTTGATTTATTAGTGAACGAACGTTTTACTCGATAATAAGTGTAAAATAAAAACAATTCAACAAAAGTTTAATTACCTCGACTGAGTTAAAAAGTTACTTGAGGAATAAAAAAAACCTTGTGTGTTGGCACTTTTTGAAAGCTTAAGTAAGTCTACCTGTTTGAACCATGGACAAAGCAAATGATTTATGAACCTTTTTTTATTGTACGTTCCACTAAACTTATCTCTTTTCTTTCTTTTTGCCTTTCTATGCCATTAATATTCTCAATGATTTTGTAGAGCGAATGTGCGAATAGTCGAAAAGGCAGGGGAACGGACACGAATAATCGAAAGTGTAGTTTATCGAATGTACTTTTTGTCGAATTCCAATTGGGCGAAAACACACTTTGTCAAAAAAAAATAGAACATATTTTTGGAGCGCATTTGTCGAAAACTCTAAAACTCTACAAGCCACTAGAGCTGGGTGGGGGACCAGTGTCCTCTGTCGGGCTGGGTTGCGTGCTGGTTAGGTAAGGTTAATAATAATTTTTCAACATTTTGAGCTTTTCAGAGTTTTGCACTTTGTTTTCGACATTTCATTGGCAGAATTGTGTTTTCGAAAAATGCACTTTTGACAAACCATACATTTGTCATTTTGACAAACTGAACTTTCGACATTCCGTGTACCACCTAACGCAGATTAACGAAACTTTGTTTGAAGGGCTATTAGCCAAAGCTCTTATAGTCAAAATGTATCTTATCCCAACCTTACCCAATTGTCTAACAAAATGATTTAAAAAAACCAAGTGCCACGTTATTAAGAAAAATGTTACAGAAGGAAAGCGAGTCAAGAAATGAAGCATTCTCTTGAACATGTACATAAATTCTATTGATTTTCTTTCATTAAATTTATATTTGTCGATTGTTTAGTGATTAGAAATTATCATTTGCTGCTTAAGCCTCGGTCTCGTAACCTAATGAGTCGGGCATCGAAATCTCAAGTATATCCAGTTCCATGAAATTTGTACAATAAGCTGGACTTATGATTTCGTGCGCTTGACCCAGCGGTTATGTGACTGGGGCTTTAAAGTGATATCTTTTTGGAAAAAAACATATTTCATAGGGTCGCTATGTAAAATTCTAATAATTTCCATGGGGGGAGGTCCTGCTGTTTCCGACAAGGCTTGAGGCCTGACCTTTAATACTTGTTAGGTTAGTTTAGGTTAGGTTAGGTTTAAAGTTGAAAAATACAATTTGCAAATTTTTAATTCTCGACATTATGAGAAAAGCGACAATTTGAAATTTCACTTTTAAATGCATATGCGAATTTGATCTGATATGATAAAACATTCCATCTTTTCTCGAACGACTTAACATCCAATCTTCGTGAGAGTTTTCGACAATTCAAGTCACAATAAAAATGAAACACTTTGATCACAGATTATTTTTGAGTTTTCCAGCTTGGTCGTTCATATTGGTTTGATTCACATGCAGAATCGACTATTTTCGAAATGAAATGAATAAAAACATCGACATGGTTGTTGTTTTGAAGGGTAACGGCCCACCCCCGATTCAGATTTTTGATCGGGCACTGAAATTAATTAAAATGACTCAAAATCCTAAGAACAAGAAAAATAATTCATGTTTAGAATGCCCAATGGTCATATTTCGGATTGTCTCAGCGCTGAAAATTTTACATTTTAAAAACAGTATTTTTAAACTTGCATTATAGGAAGGGCCAGCAGTAAGCCCTGCCGGGGCACCGGAACCCTCATCTCGACATTATGAGATAATCCGATCGAACTCGGATTAAACTATGTTAATCTCAGCTAATCATTAAAGACTCTTCGATTTTACGCGATGTCAATTTATTTCATGGCTTAATCTTATTTTCATCTAAATTATTCCTACAACATTGAAACAAATTAACAAAAGGAGAGGTTGCGTGAGCACAAAGGTTGCAAAAGTTCCGCAGAAACGCAAATATCGGAACTGACACCGAATTGTGAATCGATCCCAGCAGCGGCTTTAGAAGATTGTCAGAGGCTGGGAGCAAAAATCCAGTCGTAAAAAACCTGAAAAAGATCATCAAGTGAAATTTCCACACAGTCGGGTCCAGAAACTACTATTGAGCCCGATTCGACTCGGGCCCTACTCTACAGCCCGATCGATCTTGTTAACCTCAGCTCTATTTTTTAAAGGTAGAATTCTGTTGCTTATTCAATAGTGTGTACAGGTTGCAAAACAATCTGTAGTTGGTAGGTAGATGCGTATTGCAAAAATGTCAAATGCAGTTTTTAAAATGGAAAAGAAAATTGGGACTTTCAGGTCGCGATTCTTACTTGAGCAGATGACCAAGAAAGAGGAATGTTACAACAAATGGAAGTTTGGCAACAGCGACAATCTCATCCATGACAGAGTCAAAAAATCGAACAATTTTCTTTGAAATTTTATCGCCCCATGCACCACTCGTTTCGTCTTTGATGGAGAAATACCTTGGGCAAAATTTGAAATAAAAACAGAATGGTGGGAGAAAAGAATCCACCAGAATCCGATCAAAATATTTTAAACACAATAAATCTTTTAATACAAACTTTAACCGATATTTGTGGTGGCTAGTTGGTCAAATGGATAAGGCATCGGCTTCCCACTCAGGAGCCTTGGGACAAAGTTTTTCGAACCAAGGACGAAAAAAAAAAATTCATGTAAACTTTTGTGTACCCTTTATAATTGATAATGTATAAAATATTGATCTTGGATCAAATAAATGAAATGAAATGATAACGAACGCATGTGATCTCACCGGCCGACCGGTTCCTCGAAGTGGATGATCTTGATGACCTCGTCGGCCGTAGGACGTCTTTTCGAGTCGGGCTCTGGCCTTGAACTGGCCTTTTCTTCAATCGAGAAAGAAATATCCTGAAATGCAGCGTTGTCAACTCCCCCTAGACTGCTCTCGTCAGATCCTAGTCGCTGAAAAGAAATGAAACCTCAAAACAGTGGTCTTGTATTAAAATGGAATTGAAATTCCACAAAACTTAAAAAAATATATTGATTGGCTTGTTAAAAAGCTCTGTATAAATTCTAGTTTTTAGTATCCTAGCACCATTGGTTAGATCTTGGTAAAGTGCCTTGTCGTCACAAGGTATGACTTGTCACCTGTTTTTTTCGCGTCTCGAACTCGCTTTGATCTTTTTGAATCGCCGTGAGCACACTTTCCGTTTCGTCCAGTTTTGATGTGACGTACGACGTCGGAGATTCGAGGCTTTGCCGGATGGTCGACAGTTTTCGGACGTTTCTTGCTTGGGGTTTGTCGACAGCGGTTTGTTTCGCCTTCTGAAAACAATATTGTACAAATCAGTTATTAAAAAATTATATTTCTGGTTGCACTGATTGTACATATGCTCCTTCCGTGCCAGTTAAACATATAAAAATTTCTAGTTTTTATTTAGAAAATTCCGTCATATTCAAAAAAGATTTTACAATCTTCCTTTCTAAAATAAAATAAGCGTTTCTAATTTTTTACTGGGACGTGCCTTTTCGCGAAAATTTCTGATTGATACCTGGGGACTGTAAGCGTCAACTGGGTAGGGTTGATTGCGGCCTAGTAGAAATATAAAAGATGAAAAATAAACGAAATCATCTAAAATATATCAGAGGCTCGTATGAATTTATAAATTATAAATTGTTCTCATTACAATATTCATATTTTACATTTACCAAATGATCTCACAATCAGATCAAATAAAAATGTTTTCAGTTAATTACGAGGAGTTCAAAGTTCAAAGTAAATCACACAGATAGCTTAAAAACACCAAACGACCCCTTTGCCACTTACACTAAAGTTACGGTAACATAAAGTCAAATA
>LR032761.1:18642-33269 GCA_900607525.1 Apocyclops royi
ACATTACCAATTGCCTCAATTGAAAAATGTTCAAAATTTTTTTAAAACATTAAAAACGTAACAAGTGTATGGGCAAAGGCGGGGGGCCTTGGGACCCCATTGGGCCCCCCCCCCCCCATGCAACAACCCTTCAGTAGTATACATTTTTTAAGGGCTGTCTTTGTAACTAAATGAAAATATTTGCTTGATGTTATTTTCGTCTCGATAGTTCTGGCTGCATTAGAAGCAGGAAAACGGAAATTAGATGTCTTCCTTTTGGTTCAAAAACCATTTAAGACCATGATGGTACTCCTTTGGTCTAGTACTAAAACATTTGACATTTATTTTTGCCATGAATCATCTCATGTTACCTTATACAATGTTTTACCTTTGTAGGTTACTCTGGTAAGCTCTGTCAACAGCAGTATTGCCAGATTTGGGGAAATTACATAAAGTCAGAACTATCAACATTTGCGACAAAAGGGTGGCTTTATACAGAGCATCCCGTGTTTTGTGTAGATTTTGGGGAAATTTTGACGACATTTCTGGCAACACTGGTTTACAGTACAATCAGAATTGTGAAAAAAATTTCATCAGACAAGAGCAGATTATTGTCTCAGTTCAATACAAAAGTTTCTAGCTTTAATTTAAAGGAATTCCACCAGATCTGGCAACACTGGGCACAGTATAGTGCCCTACCTTTCCCCAAAGTCTCTAAAATACGTTTAGACCTATTATTGGGGAAATATTGATAAAATATGTATATAATCTAGAAAGAATACTTCTTTTTGTTTCTTTATAGGGGGGGGGGTGAGGGGACGGTGTGCATGGTACCTTGGGAAGCGAGCTTTCTAACGTTAGATAAGATAAACTGTTGCTCATTTTGAGAATATAATGAAATAATTAATAATAGACGGTATCTTAACAAGCCTAGAAAATGATTCTGAGAATTTTCGGTGTCCATCTGGTGTACTAATCAATTTATCGGAGAACCAATCAGAAGTTTGCTGTAGAGATGTGTCGGTTCGTATTCCTTGACCCGAGTAACTGTTTTTGTAAACACTGAATTAAAGTGGTAATTATAATTTAACATTGAAGATTCTACCTAATCGAAACATTACAGTAAAAGCTCGATTTTCACAGTGACTCGACTTATCTCTAAACTGTTATTATCTTTTTCACGTTAATAGTTGTTTCTGCATTTGCTTAAAACTACCATTTTTCTTTCTTGCATGGATCAATGTTATAAGACTTATTTCACGCGAAAATCCACATAACGAAAAACGCTGGTTCATTTTTTTTTTGCTTTTTATTTAAGTTGGATAGCTTAGTTGTGTGATAAGATTGTAATTTTTAAAACATTGATCACCAGTAGTCAATGTTATAAAAAATTACGATCGTATATTACGACAAAGTTGTCCCACTTCATTAAAAAAGCAAAATTTTAGTTAATTATAAAACGGTCCAACTTTTCAATCGTAACTCGTATAATACGATCGTAATTCGGTTATAACATTGACTGCAGATATCAATGTAATGAGTAGATTACGATAGAATGATACAACTATGTAAGCTATCCCAGTCTAATAAAAGAGCAAAATTTTTTTTAGTTAGAAACTGATTGAGCTTTTCAATCATAGGTAACATGGAATTTCACTTAAATTAACTTTTACAACAATGACATCAGGTCGGGTTAGAGATCTGACGGGTGACGGAACTTTCCAACTTAAGTCTACTTTTAAGATTTTAACTTGTCTGGGTTTTAAATGAATGAATAAATGAATACATAGTTTAATTAATTAATCATGAAAACAAAATTGAAAAGATTTTTTTTCTGTTAGTTGAAATGATTTTCATTTTCTCCTGAGCTTGTTTAGCATCATAAAAGAGAAAAAAATCATAAACCTAAAGCCTTGTTCACATTTGATCGTACGACTTTACAATTTGTGTACAGTTGATTGTCTCAAGCTTTTGCTAGTTTTCAAATATAGTTCTATGTAACAACTACTCTTAGGCAAGGTCACAGCCTTGCCAAATCATTGCAAAATGTAGTTCAAACCAAGTCTCAAGGTCGTACGATCAAATGTGAACACCCCATAACCTTCTACATAGGAGCATAGGGTCCTCCACAATGTGGAAATAGCGACAATACGGAATCAGCGAAAAATGTGAAACCTCAACGTAAAATCATTTTGCTGAATTTCTATACATAATTCTCAGAATTCATCTCCAAAGTGACAAAAAAAGATTTAATTGTGAATACTTACTTAAGTACTTCCTTTGACATTCAAAAATTTGGTACCTCGAGCTAATTTCAATTTAAAAGAACAAACAATTTAGTGAAGCAAATTAACATCTGAGGGTTTGATTTAATAAACCTTTCCAAGAAAAAAATAAATTAAACGTTAAACTTGTACTTTTGTAAAAATTAGTTGTTGAATTTCAAACAAACTCGTTCAGTGATATAGTAAAACGAAAGAGTAACTATTCAAAATAATTTAGTCTAATGTGTTATCCCTGGCAGGAACACTCATACCTCATATTAAGTGACCGTTTGACTTAATGATTACTTTATATTGCAACCAAATGGCATTGCAACAAATCTGAGTTACATTACATAATTTTCCGCAAGGTAGATTGTTCGACAAAGAAAAATAAATAAAACGATTTTTCTTTGCTAATGACATCAAATACATTGTTAATGATGTCATAACGCGCAAACTTAAAGAGCCTTTTTTTCTCAAATACTAAGGTATTCATTTTCAATTTTTTTATTTTAATGAGCTATGGTATTACTAGAAGTAAAGATATCTAAATGAAATTTCAATGAAAATTTAAATATTTATGTTATGCCTTGTTTTAAAAACTACCTGTGACATCATATGAAAAAACCTGGAAAATTTACTGAATGACCAACCTTATTTCTATTAATATTAATATTGATAAAATCTTTCATCTAAAGGTAAGTTAAACTTTGATTAAAATGTCCTCTTAAAAAGCTAGAAAGTTTGCAAATTTTTTTTACATCAATTTAAATGGAACAGCTTAAGGTTCATTGTTATGGACCCAAAACTGCTGCATAAAATGTCAGCGACAACAATTTTAATAGGAATTTTTTTATCTCCGTCATTGTCGCAGACATTTTACATAGCTGTTTTGAGTCTGTGACAATTAACCTTAAGGTGTTCCATTTAAATTTATGTAAAAAAAATTTACAAGCTTTTCTAGCTTTTTAAAAGGACAGCTCATTGTGATAGTACAGTTTTAAATATGAAAACTGAATTCTGGAATATTACCAAATATTTAAACAAAAATTATTTCTTCTCTGATGTTTCACGATCCTTAATCAAATTTGCCAAAAATTTCAAAAGATTTTACCTACATAAAAATTTAATGGAAATTTTCAACTTGAAGTACATTTTTCGAAAAACACACACACACACACACACAAAAAATAAATAAATGTTATCAAAAAAGTTTCCAAACCCAGAAATAAATGATTGGCGTTTGGTTCAATTTGACTTTTATTTTCAAAAACTTTTTGTCAGTACAGTGCTGCCAGAAATGTCCATAGAACTTCACCAAGACCAATTCTATTATTAAATCTACCTTTAAATTTTTGTTTTGTGCTAAGAAAATGCTACAACATTTTGGGGATCGATGACAATTGGGCAGTGCGCGGGCTGACTTTACACAGGCTAATTTGGTTGGCTGTTGTTTGTGGGGTAAGTATAGCCAGATGAAAAATCAAATACAATTCCCCCGGCACATTAATTAAAATTCCACCAAAATGTAGAATCTTCATTTGACTGTAATTAGCCCATACAAATAGCCCGCGTAAAATCAGACCACGCACTGGCCATTTATCATGGTGCTCCAGACATTCTTTTGTGCAAAAGGGCACAAAATTGGTTAACCAAGCTCAGATGAAATAATCAAACTAGACTTATCTTAAGTAAGGAGCAAATAGAAAAAATGTCAATGTTAATATTGAGATGGCACCGCGAAACTTGATCGACAACAATTTCATCGACAGCAACTTGATCAACAAACAATTTATTTGACAGTAACAAAATACACAAAATTTGTATGACAATACCATTTACATAACCTAAACTAACCTAAACTAAACTAACCTAACCAAAACCTTTCCATACCCTAACCTACCCTATCCTAACTATTCTAACCTTGCTACTGTTGATCAAATTGTACATTTATGCACTTGTCAATCAAATTGGATGTTTAAAAGTCAATCAAGCTGTTGTCGATCAAGCTGTTGTTGATCAAGCTGTTGTCGATCAAGCTGTTGTCGATCAAGCTGTTGTCGATCAAGTTTTGCGGCGCTATTAATATACCTAAGATAAGTTTGAAATATTTCACCTCTTTTGTCACGCGGACACAAAAATATCCTCCACCCTGTTGCAATATGAAAATGTTTTGGGGCGATATGAAAAAAAAACTCATTTCATGTGAGTGTCTCTTATTTGATTATCTCCATTGTCTTTAAGGACTCTCAGAGCTTTGAAGGGATATTTTTAAGGCTGAATGGAATAATCATTTTACATTATGAACTCAAAAGCTATGCGTAAAATGTAAGTGACAATTGTAGAGATAGAAAAATTCCTATTAAAATTGTTGTCGCTGATGTTTTACGTAGCTGTTTTGAGTCCATGACAACAAACCTTAAGATAGGTGAAATGGTTTTTTTTTTAAAAAAAGCTATTTAACACAATGGAAATCTTATAGATTTTTTTGTACAACAAAAGCTTTGAACCTAGATTGAAAAACGAGATTAAATTCTTTTGATAAATAATCATTGAAGAAAAAAGATGTCTGATCAAGTATATTTGTAAACTTTTTCTTAGTGAAGAACCGAAACTACCTGTGACCCATTTTTGTGCTGCATTCAACCGGTATTGCCAAAATATTCTTCTAAATTTCTCCAAAAACTTCAAAAGATATTACATCGTTCCTTAAAACAGCATTTAAAATATCTGTCAATAATTTAAGTACATTCCACCAAATTTGGCGATTGCCAGAAACCTTGCTTGAATTTAACCCAAATCTCACTTTTAGATTAAACAGCTAAGAAACAGTCTTGATATGCCATTTTATTAAATCACAGGTTGCCAGACATGTTGTTTGAATTTCACCAAAATCCAAAAGAAATAACACCATTAAAACACTTTGAAATTTTGTTTTCAATTTAAGTGAGAAAATTTCACCAAATTTGGAAAGCATTAATCATCAATATACCAATGCCTTTTTTGTTTCTTAATTTCATTTATAAATAACTTTTTACTGATGAAAGTTCTATTCTTCTGTACTGCAAATGTTAGATTGAGATAAAAATACCCGATTTCATTTGTAAATTTGTTTTTCAGGTCAGGTGTCAATTAAAAAAAAGAGATTCTCTCAAGTGAAAGAAAAAGGTTTTGTTTTAAAGACCTGTATGTGTTTCTTTCACACTTCATCCTTGTTTTGAACATTAGATTAGTCTGAAGGGTCATATTTCAAATTGTCACTTAAAGCCTCGGTCACAAAACCATTAGTTCGGGTGCACAAAACCTCAAGTCTGTCCCAGTTACATGAATAAAAATGCTTCTTTGCATTTGCAGAGCAAGTTAGACTTACGGTTTCGTACGCTCGACCCAATGGTTATGTGACCAAGGCTTAACTAACAGTTATTTTTATCAGTCAATGAGTTGTAGATTTCTAAATATACATCATTAGGTATGTAACAATAGACAAAGTCAAGAGTTCTTTAAAAGTGTGAACTCTCAAAGGGAAGACATATTGACAGCAAGATACCTTGAAGGTTTTTTTTACTTGTCAATATTTACCATAACAAGATTTTCGCATCATGCCAGTTCCGATCAAAAAAAGGAATCTTGAAGGACTTTGCGTGGGTATACGATAGTATATGTGTAAAAAAAATAACTTCTTTTTTTTCAAAAAAAGACAGCTGCTTAAAGTTTTTTGCAAGTGGTAATATGTAGATGAGAGGGCGTAAAATGTGGTCAAGAAATTTCCAATATTATTATATTTTGATACTGGACTGTGCTGATTTATAGTTACCTTCGATGAAGCTCCAATCATGCAACAGGTACTTAAAAATGGGGGGCTACGTGGCTTAATGGTGAAAGTGGAAGACTTACAACCAGAAGGGTTCAGATTCGAGCCCCCGCCTGGGACAGAAGATAGAAAAAAACCCATTCTTTTCATTTCTTAAGCTTAAATGTATTTGTGTTTGTCATTTGCATAAAAGTGGTTGTACCCTTTATAGATTGATATATTGTATTGTATATTGATTCATGGGTTGAACTAAATGAATTGAAATGAAATGGGCTATCGATGCTTTGATGGCTAGGGTCAAGCTTGAACGACTCAGTCAAAAAAAATGTCAAATTTGATTTTCAGGTCTCAAATGGTTCAAAAAAGTTAAAGCTATCTTAAAGTCAGTCCAGTCGAAATATAAGATTTAAGTCTTTATTCCTTCTGTGAGCAAAAAATTAAACTAATTCGTTGGCTGTCCATTGTTAGAAGCATTTATTGATGGACTAATTCCAAAATGTCACGTTTCACAGAATAACGCAATTGCAAAATGACAAAATGACAAAACGTTCTTAATTTTCCTATGTTTGTATCAACAGTATTGTCATATAGTCAAAAAATTAGGCGATGTTAAAATATAAAATAAATTTTGAAGCTTTGCGACAACATGGAAATTGTAACAATATGCATTCAGTTAACTCAACTTAATTTAAGTTAAGTTAAGTTAACTTGATATTCCTTTATACAGTTTCATCTAAAAAAAAGTCAATAAATTCTAGTGGATTCATTACACATTTCTTTTCGAATGAAGCTTGGTACAGAATTGATTCAATT
This sequence comes from Apocyclops royi, assembly GCA_900607525.1. Lineage (NCBI taxonomy): Eukaryota > Metazoa > Arthropoda > Copepoda > Cyclopoida > Cyclopidae > Apocyclops > Apocyclops royi. The sequence continues at coordinate 25,510 of LR032761.1, forward strand.
ATGTTGATTTGTTTTTATGGAATCAGAGCTCTTGTTGTAAAATTGATTTATTGAAAGATATTGCTTAAGGAAAATGAATCTTCATGAATAAAGTTTTTTTTTTCAGAATCATCACTTAAACTGTCGCAAGATTCATATTGATGCAGTGTCGCAATGTCGCCAAAAAACGAATATTTTTTTATTTTTATCACTTAACCTACATCAGGGGAACCTCTCTCTAGCCCAGTGTTGCCAGAAATGTTATCAAAATTCCACCAAAAATTGAACAAAATATAAAGTGTTCTCTTCTGATATCTCTATTGACACAAACATATCTCTGCTTTAATATCAAGGAATTCCACCAGATTTGGCAACACTTTATGTTAGGTTAGTCTGGCCTTAAAAATGACACAAACATTTCTTGCTTCATTTTTTAGGAATTCCACCAAATCTGGCAATACTGGGTGGGGGGGCAAGGATTTTTACATTTCAACAATCTTTACAGCACTCCAATTCTTTTTAGGGGCATATAATTCGATTCACAATCTAATTCAAATTGCAATTGCACTTTAAATCACAGAAGGAACCCCAGGAAAAGATTTGATGTTGTAACAGATATCTTCACAAAAGATTCTCAAACAGACTTAAAGTTGCATCTTGTGTGGTAATGCTTTTTTTTGCTCTTGTAGGCGCAGACTAATTATCTTTTTTTCGGAAAAATACCCTTAATTATCTTTTCACAGAAATTTGTTCTTCTTCTTGGTTCAATTCTTTTTGTAGTTCTTGCTTTTAAGATCTTTTCTTTTTTTGTGTGTGAGTGTTTTTGTTTAGTCTAATCATGCCTTAATTCATAATCAATCAATATAATAAATAATACTTTAAATATTTAATAAATCATTATTATAAGTTTACATTATATGTGATATAACTTATGTCATTCATCTGTTAATTACAAGCTGCATTTTCAAATTTATTGAATCACCTCCTGGCCTTAATCAAATCGACCCTAAATTTTTACCTTCGAAAAAAATTTCCGGCACGATTCAAGTATGGCACCGAAGAGGTACCATGTGTCGTACGCGGCCAGGGTGACGAGGAGCAAGTTGAACGAGTTCAGCATTTTCTTCCGGGTCAAAATGTAACACGACGCCTGTAACAAAACGCGTTAGCTTAGTTCAGTTTTAATCATAAAATTTTTTCTTATTTGAAGTGAATGTAAACGCTTTGACGGACTATACTTTTCTTTCGGCAAACTTGTGTTGGTGTCAAACTTTCAAGGACAATACCAAAATGGTTTCTGATGATAAAAGATGAGGAAACTTACTTTCAACCAATGATAAAAGGAAAAAAAATAATAACACCAAAAAACTACACCCCCCCCACACACCCAGTGTTGCCAGAAATGTCATAAAAATTTCCCAAAAAACTGAACAAAATGTCCTTTTTAGATAAAACTTCATAGTTCTGACTTGAGGTAATTTCCCCAAATTTGGCAACTCTGCCCACACCAACATATATATATATATATATATAAATATACAATGTGTCAAATGTTCAATGCGCCTCAATTCTCAATCTGCCAATGTGACACGATGTGGAACTAAATTGTTATACATACTTAAAAAAAGTTTTAATTTAAAATTTCATTGAAATGCAAAATAGTACACAGTCCCTCACAAAAAAGCATTTTATAAATATTCTAAAATGTTCAATGCATTTAAACACATGTGTATTAATATTTTTTTAAAAGTCTAGCAAGTAAAAATAAATTTTAGCTTGGTATTTTGTAATGAAGTTTAAAGTTTGAATGATTTAAAAAGCAGATGAGATTCTCTTTGGGCTATCATGTAGTTCAATTCAATGCAATTTATTTATTTTGACCAATGGATCAATATTCATTATATCAATCTATTAAGGGTACAACCAAATGACAAACACAAATAAATTTCAGCTTAATAAATGAAAAAAAGGAAGGGGGTCAATCCTGGGAACTCACATTTATGAGCTGTTAACGCTAACCGTTACACCACGTAGCCCCCTGATTTAATTATATTACATAATTACTTTTCAAAACTTAAATACCTCATATTACATTAATGTTTTACCAGAACTAGGTTATTCAGTCATGAATTTTTGAAGTAAAATTTAATTGAAATATTGGTTTTATCGGTTTAAGATTTCTCATATCAAAGTCAAAGTGATTTCTGTTGCAATAATATTCAGTTTTCCTTCTTCAAAGAAAACTTTATTGAAATAAAATTAGAAGGTTGGAGTAGGAAAAAGTACAAAAAAAATAATACAGACAAAGGTAATAACATGAAGAAGAAAAGAAAGAAAAGATGAGACAGATAAGAGAGAGTATGAATACAAATAGAAAAATTAAGGTATTAAGAGAGAAAGAAAAAGTGTAAAACATAAAATAAAGAAGAAAGTAGAAAAAATAAAACAGAGAGAGATAAAGAAGTAAATAAAAAGAAAGTAGAAAAATATGAGACAGAGAGAGTCAAATAAGTAAATAAAAGATTGTAGAAGAAAGTTGAACAGAGAAGAATAACAAGGGGAAACAAAAGAGGAAAATAAATACGAAAGAGACACTCGAGGTAAGGGTCACATTTCAAATTGTTGCATTTTCCATCTTGTCAAATTGCCAAATTGTTGTAAACTGAAAATTTCAAAAATATTCGAATATTTTACTTTTTAAACATTTCATAATCAACCTGACCCTTTCTCGACTCTTTGATGCTCCGACAATAGGGAAAAAGCGACAATATGAGAACACCTCTCATTGAGAAGACAATGTTGCCAGATTGGTTCAAAATTATTATTTTTGGGGAAAATCTATTGGGATTTCTAGCAACACATTGATTAACCAACATATTAAAACCTAATAATATATTTAATTACTAGTAAATATTTGAATCCTTTAAATCTAATTTTTTCGAACTTTCGACCTTTTTTCATGCGCACCACAAAGGAAAAATGCATTGAAAGTCGTTTTTAAAATGTCGACTCATTAATCTGAATTAGAATTGATTTTTTGATGTGGGTGTTGTGCACAGCTGACAAATGTAATTTTAATTTTTTCATTGAAAGTGATTTGCGCTTATTTTTAATGAGATTTTAGTCTTACTAATAAAACACATTTATTTAAGTGGGGGGGGGGGGGGGGGGTAAGAATGTGAAATCTAACAACATCCCCACATTTAAAATAAGATAACCTAAGACTATACATACAACAAAACTGTATTTATATAAGCCATACAGGTTAGTATCAGAGAAGTTTGCTTAAGTAATTAGTTTAAACTAATTCTCATAAAACCCCCTTTTTATTTTACTGTAAGATTACCTCTCAAAATCAGGGGTTGAGTGTATTTAACTTTCATTAATTCATTGATTGAAAGGGGTGTAGAGGTTAGTCAGTCAGTTGCCCCATTTACTAAAATCCTGGTTTTGATTTAGTGGCCAAATACAAATTTCATTTGACCCCTATACAATATAAAACTGCTTTTATCTGGATGGTAGATATAAAAACATGATATTATTACAGTGAATAAAGTCATATAAATGGTTTAAAATTTAAGATTTTAATATTGCAAGTAAGCTATATCCACAAGGGGGGGGATCGAACCTGGAACCGCCTGACCTCTCCATCCATTCTGCAACACATCCTAGGAGAATTACAATAATAAAATTTTCTTTTTAAAACAATGAAAAAAGGTGCAAAATTATTTAATCTATCTCAGTTGGTGCTTGTTTCCTTTATGGAACGTGTTACAGCAAAAAGCCATTGTGTGTTGTGCGACTCACATACAAAAACAGAAAATTGATTTTTGCACAAATTTGTCACAACGAGATATCGATTGGCTGGTCTTGTGGTCATCTTGTAATAAAGTGATTATTTCCTGCACTGCTTTGATGCTCTCTAAGGAATAGAAAGAAAGGATACAGAGAGAGAAACATTGCATGAATACAAACAAAGGAAAGAAAAACTTTATAGAACAAAAAAAAGAAGCTGAAACAGGAATAAAAAAGTAACTGACAAAAAGAAAAAAGAAAGAGAGAGAGAATAAATGACAAGACAGAGAGAAAAATAAATTTTTGAATTGGAGGTCATGCACTGAAACTTTGGCCGCCAGTTTTGATAGTTGCTGAAGGTTTTTAAGTATCATTAGAGCATGTAGAAAAAATTTTCTTCTCCTCTGGAAAGCTATTGTCACATAGCTATTGGAACGAGTGCATGAAATTATAAGTCCAGGTTGTTGTATAAATGTGAAGAAGTATTTGTATTTGTTCAACTGACTAGACTTAAAGTTTCATGCCATCGTTGCAATGATTATGTGACTGAGTCTTTACAAAGGACAAGAAAACTTTCTCTACATACTCTGATGATATTTAAAAACCTTTAACGACTGTCAAATCTGGTGGTCCGAGTTCCCAGATATGACCTCCCATTGAATGATAAAGTGCATAGAGAGAACATCAGGAAACTTTGTGTGGTTCATCTTTGAAAGATAGGGTGTGTGGGGGGGGGAGATGTTACCCTAATGAAAGTAAAGGTGTACCAAAATAAAATTCTCAAATTATTATTTATGTTAGTTAAAAATAGTCTTTGATGTCTGCAATGCTGCAATTGAAGAAGGCATTACACCCCCCCTAAGAGTGAACCCATGTGCCTTGATGGAAATGGTTGATAACAATTGCTTGGCTATTGGCTATAGTATTAAAAAAAGCAATTTCCATTCATTTATTCACCATTCTTAATGGTAACGAAAAATGTGATGGATTCATAAGTTAGATCAACAAATAATCGGGGGGGGGGGGAAGGGAGGGGGGAGCAAAGGGGGGCGCACTCTTCCTTTAGAGTAAAGCAAATGAACATGTAATCAGAATTCAAACTGCCGAAATTTGTATTTTGGCCAAATGTAAAATTGTCGTGGTGTCGTAGGACCTCTACCAACTTTTTTTTGACCAAATGACGCTGCAGCAAAATGACATTGCGATAATTTCATATTGCGACTATCTGGGATTGTCGACAATTTGATATTTTACATGCTATTATTTCGTTTTTCTATAATTCATTTGTTATTTTTTTAAATGTAAGTACTTAAGTACTATGAGGTATTTAAAATTCATTGAGTTTCGTGTAATTAAACTCCTATTTCGTATAAATTGATCTAACAGTTCAAGACCTAATCCTAATCTTGTTCATCCTTTGAATATGTAAATGAAAGTTACCACAGAAACAGTTTGAGAGATTGAATGCATTATGAGGTTTCGGATCACTTTATATCTTGGTTTGATGAAAAACATTTTAATAAGTTCGATTGATAATTAAACCAATACGTGTCTTAAAAAACTTCGACAAATTAAATTGAAACTTGATATGTTTTAGATTCTGTGCTTCTGTACTATGGGAAAAAATTAAAAAAATAGTAAATTCTCATGTACTAAATATTTAATAGACTAATTAAACGTTGATTGATTTTATCAATTTTTTTGCATAAAGAAAACTAATTTTGTATCCAAGGCACTTTTAACAGGACAAAAAAATAAAATTTTTTTGAAAGAAGTATTTTATGCTTTTCTTAAAAGATGCATGGTAACTTATCCTACTATTGACTGTGTTGCAAGTGGTCGAATTTCCATATAGTCAAAAAGTAAGATACAAGAGCACAGTCTCCACAGGGTTATAAAGGGATCTGGGAACCCCTACTAGGGTTAAGGTTTGTGAGACGGCCCAATTTTAAATATGGTCAGATCTGGTGGAATTCCTTAAAACGGAACTAAGGGTATTTTGCGTAATTTCAATAAATGATACAAAATTATTGTTTCGTCTTTGGTGGAATGTGGATGACACATCTGGCAACACTGGTCAAAGGCATGAAAATTACTGCACCAAATCCAGAATGCTAATAATAGAAAAAAAGAAAGAATCTCAGTCATGTGAAGCGATTTTGAAGCCACCATAATAAGACCAGTCTTAAATGATTGTGACGTAATAGGGAGGAATAAGAATTATATTTATCTTTTTAGTTCTTGCTCTAGCAACTAAAATGTTATCGAAATTTCACCAAAAACTTTTTCATAACAAATACCTCAGCAGGGCCGATTGTGGTACCTTCTTATACTGCCGGTATTGCTTGAAAAAGTATCGAAATTCCACCAAATTAAAAAGTACTAGATGTTTAAAAGATGTTTAAATAGAACAATGAAATAAAAAGTTTTTTTCACTTTCAAATTCCAACAAATAAAAAATCTTATTTCGATGCTACATTGAATTCTACAATGAGGGCTAGATGGGATGGGGCAGGATGGGATGGGGCAGGATGGGATGGGGCTAGATGGTTTAATGGATAAGGCACTAGCTTCCCATGCGGGAGTCCTGGTTCGAGCCCCCACCCTGGACAAAGTTTTTTTTCAAAGGAGGGAAGAAAAAAAGAAAAATCAAGTCATTAAATAATAATTTGTAATTGATATGTAAAATATTGATCTTGGGTCAAATAAATAAAATGAAATGAAATGCTTTTTTAAACAACTTTTATTAAACTTCAGACTTAAGGTTTCTTAGTAGAAGAAAAAATTCCACTTGCACTTCCACTGTTGTTGTAATGAAAAGTTGAATGGTTCATTAGGGGTAAAACATTTTAAATACGTGTCTTAGGTTTCTTAGGTATCTTAAAATGAACATAAACATTTTAGTCCATCCTCCTAATTAGTCAGGTTTGAAAATATTATCAACTGTGCGTGTTTTACCCCTTTCATCTAGCGCCATCTACAAAACACTTTGTTCATTGCCTCCCCATTGATTGAATTAGTAGATGATCAAATTTGAAGTCACAAATTTGAACACCTCATTGTCAGCCATCTTACAAGCAGATTGCATTAAATCTCTAGCCCCAGCGGATCCTGTGTGAGTGGAGCATGAAAAAAACAATTAATGCCCAACCGACCCTATAGTACTCAAAATTTTATAGTTATTTTTTTTCTTGACTGATTTGTTCAAGCATGTCTAAATCATCAAAGCATCAATAGTTCATTATTACGTACTTGTTGTATGATCGCGGCCTCATTTAAGGTACTTGTAAATCATTGAGTCCAATACATCAGCTTTTTTTCATTGCTTTACCACTCATCAACTACATTACTGCTTTAAGGACCAGTCATAAATTTCTGCTCTTCCTACCTATTGACTCTTGCAGATCACTCAAAGATACCACTAAGGAATTCTTAAGGCGTAGTTAATTTTACCACCAAGGTCATTCAAAGACCAATTCAATAAATTTTTTTAGAACAAGTGTGTTCAAAGCATTGAAAGCCCAGTTGAGATTTGGTGGAATTAAATGGAAGTAAAACTTGAAAAAATATTTTCATTTGATTTTGGTGGAATTTGACGCCAGATTGCCTGAAGGGACATCTCAGGTTACTTAGGATTAGGGATCTGACATGGGTTTTGAACTCTTAAATGCCAACTAGGCTAGAGGCGAGCCTCCTTAAGTTTAGGATTAGGTCAGGTTAGGATAATTAGTTATTTGTAGCACCACACTGGCCTCAACAGCCTAACCTAGCCTAACCTAACACAAACGCAATCTCATTTATTTACCTCTTTAAGGAAAAAGGGTCTGATTTTACTCGTGCAATTAATGCCGATTATCTTTGTTAAGCCAGATAACCATTGGTGTGGCGGTGTGGGCTATCTAGTAGCCTAGAAGGGTCGGGTTACCGCTATGTCCCAAGTAATTACCTCGCAGCCCACCTTAGGATCTACTTAGAGAATGACAAAA
>LR032802.1:3417-17498 GCA_900607525.1 Apocyclops royi
GAGCAAATGTCAAATATTTTATTTTTACATTTAATTCGAAAATCTCTCCCCCTGCCAAAAGCGTTTAAAAGTATTGCCCGGGTCCGGACGCGGGCGTTGGGCCAAAATTCCCCCCCCCCCCGAATCTGGTCGTCCGGACTAGGGCGGCAAAAAACACGTCCGGACCAAGGGTGGCACTTTTAAACGCACCAGGTTTTCTTACCTTATTCTCCCATGAGATGACTTGATAAGCTTGACAGCAAAGAGAAACTGGATGGTACAGACTAGGAGGCAACACAGGTTTAAGGAGAGGGTGATGGCACACAGCCCTAACGTCACTTCATACAAGATGACGTACTCAGAAGGGGACAAAAACTCAAACTGAAAAAAAAAAAATTTAAAAAGCTGAAGGTGTTTGTTACATGAGTTTATTTTATTGACATTGAATAAAGATGCAAGCTAACATAATTTTATTTTGCCCAAATCAATGTAAAAAATATTAATGAATTTTGGTAAGCTAGCGGTACCTGTTTGGTATTATGATCCACGATACCAGTTTATACAACAATGTTAGATGATGAAGTCAGAATAAAGATCTCAATATTTACAAGTTTTATTGTTCGACCGTTCGGTATACAGCTTCGTTCAGAACTGATTTTTCTAGCTCACAACAGACCTCCAGACGCCAAACTCTTATCAGTATCTGGTCACGTGGACCAATCAGAAATGAGCAAAATCATGAACGAAAATAACACTCACATGTGTACGGGTCAGTTAGGTCACGTGGCAGGAAGTTAATTATCGATTACAACACAAATGTAGATTTCTTAATATACATTACCTGGTATTTTAATGATTTTTCTTCAGAAGGTGGAGAAATTTTCAACAAGAAAACTAGTGAAAGAAGTGCCAAGAGCAATGAGACCAGACACAAAAGCCCCAACGATGTGATCATGCCCTGCACTCCGGCCTCCCTCGACAAGTTCATGAATCTTGTGACATTCGCTGGAAAAGTTAAAACATGAACTGATGGTCAATTGATTACTTGTAAATCTTATAGTACTGCCAGAAATTTCATTATTTTGAAAAATTCCACCAGATTTGGCAACATTGCTCAGAAACTTACTCTAGTTACTTTACTTGTATAGTATAGTAATATTGTCACCTGGCAACAGTGTAGCACTTAATTTTTTTCCTGCCATATTTGTTAAGTTGAGTCCGCCATTTGAGATTCCTGTAGAGTTGTGGTGAATCCCACTACGATCCGATGTTTTGTACGCCTGTGAGAACAAAATCTGAACTGATATCTTCGTAAGTCATCTCATCTCAAATTTGAGATAAGAGAGGTTGGAAATATTGAAAAAACTTGAGGTTTTCTGACCATCTCATCTCAGACTTAAGGTGAGAGGACTTTTGAAGATATCATCTGTGGCAGTATTGCCAGAAATGTTACCAGAATTCCACGGAATCTTAAAAAATACTGATTTTAACTTGCTAGGGTGTTAACGTTTCTGTTTGAAGAAATTCCACCAAATCTGTAGCATCATTGATCATTAGATAAAAAGACTGAACTTTATTTTAGTCCAAACTTGGCAATATGACTAAAAGTGATTTTGTGATCCCTTAATTCAGCTAAGAATTGGTTTCTGTAAGGATTTAAGTTCCGAGATGACTAGAGAAAACATTCTCAAGATTTTTGTGCAATTACAACATAGTGTCGTCATGCATTCTCAAATAACCGGAAATGTTAAAGAGAAAAGTTTACCTAGAATGAAAAGCATTACTTTTCTCACCATCTCATCTCAAACTTAAGATTAGATGACTTATGAAGATATTAGCTGTAGATATTTCTCAAATGATTGTATTTAATACTTGATGCAAGGCTGTTTGATGAGATCCTGGGGTGACCGCGGTAGTTCTCAATGAGGCTGATCGTCCAATAGGAGATAACTAGTTAAAAAAATAACAATTTGATTGGCTCTTGACTGATTTTGAATCAATTTGATTGGTTGAAAAATATTTAAGTCTTATTTGGTCAGTGCTAGCAATGGGAGAACCAACATTCGGCTTACCCCCTGCTGTTTATTTGAGCTCTTCAATTAAAAAGTTGACTTTGGATTCATTGTACAAATAGCCAAGCTTAACCCAGTTTAACAGGATGACTGATGTATGGACACAAAAGCTAGACCTTGATGCAAATAAAAAGTTTTACTGTTTTTGATAATAATGAGAAAGTCTACCTGAATCTTACCACCATATGTAGTAAAACAACTGAGTCGATTTCTAGCGAAGTATGTCCGTAGATTTATTTTGGTATATCACTAAAACTTTGTTCACATTTGATTGTACGACTTTGTGACTTGTGTACGATTAATTGTATGAAGCTTTTGCTAGTTTTTAAATAAAGGTTAAAAAATAGCTGTCTGCAGTAACTACCCTATGGCAAGATCACAGCCTTGCCCAATCGTGGCTAAACGTACTTCTAACCAAGTTGCAAGGTCCTACGATCAAATGTGAACAGCCTGAAGTCAACTTGAAAAACCAGCCTCACGTATTGAACTACAAATACGTTGTCTTAAGCAAATGAATTTCAATAACTTTCTTACAACTAGAACGGTTTAGATTTGAGACCATGAGGATGTGAATGCTGGAATTTCGAACCTTACCCAAGACAAGGAAGTGTAGGGTTAGGTGGGTATACCTGTGTGGACTCGAGATCATGCAGACTTTGATCTCTTGAGGATTCCATGATGGATGTTTTGGTTTGATTGGTTCCTGGACTGGTACTGGAAGAAACTTTGGAGCTGTTCAAACCAGAACTTGGACCCGATGTTGAAACTTGGACTGCACCGCGACCTTAAATAGAAATGGTCATATTTCAAATTGTTGCATTTCACATCTTGTCAAACTGTAAAATGCTCGCCAATCTCATCCTGTCGCAAAAAAGCAAAAGTATGACTTTATTACCAAAACAAATTAAGGGGACCTGTCCCTAGCCTTAGCAGGAGCTCCAGGCCTGGTCCCCTAGTCCTGAAGGGGGTAACGGGATTCCCCTAATTAATTTTTATTGACACAGTAACACTGAGCCAATTTTACGTTTCGTCAATACAATATCACCCCATTTACATGATAAGCAGAGGGAGCAAGCTGGTTTGCCCCGGTGCCAAACGATTTTCTCCGGCCCGATTCCATCTGGGCCGACCCCTTTTTTCGGCTGCACAGATGTGGCCCGGACAGTAAAACAAAACCAGCTCGTGCACCTGTACGACCTTACGACTTGGTGAGAACTACATTTTGCAATGATTTGGCAAGGGTGCGAACTTGCCTTAGAGTAGTCACTGCATGCAACTATCTTATAACCTATATTTGAAAGCTAGCAAAAGCTTGGGACAATCAATCATACACAAGTCGCAAAGTCGCACGATTAAATGTGAACAAGGCTCAAGGCACTAACAGACACCACACACCTATGAAAAAAAGTTGCAAATATGCTATCAATGTTATTCAATCTGCAGTCAATTGCATAAACGTTTTACCGTCGTTTCTTAAAGAAAAGGTTGTGTTTTTCGCGAAACAGCACATTCATGGAATCTAGCCTTTATTCCTTATTCTATTCATAGTTTACGAGCGTAAATGCTTCATAAAATTGACCACTGGTGGAGCTTCCTAAACTTGCAAAGGACTTGAAACAGATCTTAATGTAATAAGTGCTGCCAGAGATGTAACAAAGATTCCCCCCCCCAATTTTGTGAATTCCACCAGGTACCAATGTTATTAGGAAAGAATTATTTTTCTTTATTTAATAGTGAGACCACTTAGTCGTATCATACACTACTCATAATTCGTTTCATTCATTGACTACATTTAGCATTAGTGAAAAAATTGCTTTAAAAACAAAATCCAACAAACCTGTTTGAACATTTCCGTTCATTTTGGGCAGTGCCACCGTGTTTGCGTAGATACTATGGTTATGTGACATGTTCACTGATGGCATCTGTGGTAAAAAAAAAACAGGTTGATTTAAGCCATGATCACATAAAGTGAACGATTATTTTCCTAGAGCCTCGATCACAAAACCCCTACGGCTGCCGTACGAAACCAGTGGTCTAGTCCGTTGAACAAGTATGAGTACATTTTCATATTTGTGCAACAGACTAGACTACTGGTTTCGTACGGCCGCCGTAGGGGTTTTGTGACCGAGGCTTTAGGTTTTGAACAATTTTCTACAGTATGTTTTAGCATGTCAAACTTTTTTTTGCAAGACAAAGACTATATGCTTTCAAACGACTGTTCGTACGTCTGACGTACGATAATCGGATCTAGTTTCTCCCCCACGATCGGCTTACGATTCGACGGCTTTGTGACCGACACTTGAGGCTACAAATGGTTACATGATCTAGGTTTTCAAAAATATTGTTTTTGGCCTATCTCAACATTTTTTCTTTTCTCATAGTAATGGGGCAACTTAGCAGTGTCACACCTGACCGAAATGATGGTGACCTCCATTTTGACGAATAGCTGATGTGTCCTCTAACATAGACAGTTCCTAAAAAAAAGTTTCCTCCTTGGTTGAACTACAATAGCTTTTTAATTGTACAAACACACATAAAATAATGACTTAGAATTAACTGGTTAATCACATTTTTCAACGCCTTAATCCAAAGATATTTAAATGATCAGGTTGTGTAAGAACTCGAAACAAGAGCACTGATATTTCCATTGAATGATCAAAATTAGTTTTAACATAAATGGAGTGTGTGTAATTAATTTTTATACTTTGATTTTATTTCATTTCTTCAGTTATTCAGTGAATAACATGAAATAATTATAACCTTTATGCTTCAAAATAAGGATAAAATTAAGATTGTAATTTGAACCGATAATTGATTTAAAAAAGATCTTTTTATTTATGAGAAAAAATAATAAATTATAACATGAGAATTACGATGAACGAAATTAACTTAAATCAAGTCAGATTGAAATCTTTATGGCGTTAAGAAAAAACTTTGCAATCTCATAAATCAATCTTAAAGGTCTACACGACAAAAAAAAATTACAACAGGCTAGGCTATTTAAAAGTTTTTCTTTTTACTTTTATATACAAATCCTGTGCTTGTTGATCTTATTTCCCCAAATCTTCCTTTCAAGGTAATTCACATGATGAAAACTCTGGCAATCTTTTCACATTATGCTTGAATTTTGGTGAAATCTGGTGCTTTTTTAATTTGGACGACACTGTGGAAATGGCAACACTTCTGAGATAAAAATCTGTCAAACACTTTGAGGATGTTTAAAAATATCTACCTTCAAAAGACAGATCGTCTGCAGATAAGGGGCCAATTCAAAAAAGATAAATCTTTTTTTACAAGTTCATTGTAATTTTTTTTTAATCTGTGACTGAGCGTTTTAAGTATTTATAATTTTTTTGTTCAAAAGTATTTAAAGTATATACTGTGAAATGTGGTGCTAGAAATGCTATAAAAAATTCCACCAGAATTTGAATAGCAAATGGAATTGAAGGGTTATAGTTTCTCATACCTAATCACAAAATCTCTCTGTTCTATAAATTGTATCAAATCTGGTATTACTAACTTGTGAAAATATTGTAAATTCTTTTATTGAACTTGCCCTGTCAATGCTTCAAACTTAGGGGAGAGGTGACCAAAAGTTTGAGCTTCCAATTACAACTTTGAGGAGGAAGTAAATAAGAAAATTTGTGAGAAAAAAACCGTTTTCTAATTGCTAGTTGTTTTGTTTTCAAAAAAAAATTAACAAAGGGCCTAGCTTTGTAACTTGAAAACTATTTTTCATTTATCTTTTATGCAACCCAACAAAAAATTTTAATGTATAGAAAATCGTCACGTAATGAGGTTCCATACATAAAATTTAGATTTTTGAAAATATATACATTTATATATAGAGGCGTTGTTAGATAAACAAAATATGTGAAGTTTTATGCAGAAAACAAATCATCTTTGAATGCTGTATCTATTGGGCAAAAAACAAATGAAGCCAAAAAAACTTACGCGAGGCTCTGAACAAAAATTTAAGCTAGCAAGTTTTGCCCTAAAAAATTAATGTTTAGGTTTTTATTGTGGTGACTTTTCCACCAAAGATATTATCTTTGTTTTCAAATGTTTTGTATGCCTAAAGCCTTGATCACATTTGATCGTACGACTTTGCGACTAGTGTACAATGGACAGTCTCAAGCTTTTGCTAGTTTTCAAGTATAGGTTAAAAAATAGCTGCCTGCAGAGACTACCCTATAGCAAGTTCACAGCCTTGCCAAATAATGGTAAAATGTAGTTCTAACCAAGTCACAAAGTCCCACGATCAAATGTGAACAGCCTTTTAATTCCATACATTACTGCCACTTTTTAGTTCGTATCTTTTCTCCAGAAAACTCTGTGGTCAGATATTGTCTCAATGGTCCCCCCTTATGTCACAAGCAGTGTTGCCAGAAATGTCATCTCAATTTCCCCAAAAATTAAACGAAACAGTATGTGTTCTTTGGGCACAAAAGATTTAAGTTTTGATTTTAAGGAATTTCCCCAAACCTGGCAACACTCGCTCACAAGTTGCACTTTGACATTTTCTTAGTCCGTCAGACTTGCAATCTGTCGCAATGTCAAATTGTCAAACAAAACATAAAAACAACTCTTCATATTATAAAATAAAAATTAATTTTATTGCAAGCAAACTGAATACTTTGAGCATGGTGATAAAATTAAGTCACCCTTTTACCTCCATATTTTGACTTTTAGTTTCTTCGGTAAAATTTTTGTGGGACACCTTTGCCCGCGTGTAGTTACTTCCAGGTGTGGTCAACATGTGTTTCAACATCAGGTAAATCGTTCAGGTAAAATCTGTAAAAAAATTATTGAATCGGTCATAGACATGAATCAACTTTTTAGTCTCTATTTTTGACCATTTATTTAACATAGCTTAAAGCCTTGGTCAAATAACCATTGAGTCAAAGTCTAGCCTGTTATACTGTTATAAATTATACTTGCTGTTGATGTTGTTGATTTCATAACAAGTTTATAAATGTCCAAAGATTTGAAGTTAGACCCTCAGTCACATGACCATTGGGTCGAGCCGACGAAACCAAATTCAAGCAATATTTTTAATTGTGTAACTGGGTCTCCCTTTGGTTTTTAGTGCACAACCTAATTTTTAATATTGCCCCAAGGCTAAACCTATGCAAAAAAAAAACTTTTTTTCAACACAACAAAAAAAAAAAAAAAAAAAAAAAGAGTAAAAGTTTAAGTTGAAAGCAATTGATATAATGAGTACATTGAAATTCAGTCACAATGTTTGCTGGCAAAAGCCCATGCTTTGTAATAAAACCAACCTCTGAACCTGCATGTTAATTTGTTATAAGTTAGACTTGAAGCTAGATCTATAATTTATCTTTTCAAAAAAAATTAAATAGTTAGTTTCCAATATTTCCTATCAACAACATTTTAGAAGCAGAAGTTTAAAAAATAAATTCTATATAATAATACTGGCACAAAAAATTTGCCTAAGCTAGATAGTTTTCTATACATGCATCACTTTTTTTCTATATTATAAGTAACAAGTTATGTGATGTAAACTTCTTTGTCAAATGAGAATGTCTGATATATTACCATCAGTTACGAGTTGAGCTATTACATAGGTCCAGCATACAAAACGTTTGGCTGTTTTACAAATATTAAAAAGTTTTTGTATTTGTGAAAGTAGAATATCTTGCACAGTTAACATTAGACAAGTTGATTTGAAAACCATAGACATTAAAAATTACCTAGACCGATCACCAACCAAACCCGACATACTGGTTGTTAGTTCCAAAAACCGACTGAAGGGCTGTTTTGGTGCTATGTACGGGACCAAAGCAGTGTGTCTAAATACATATATATCGATTTTACCTTTGGGTCACTATGCTTTGGAACAAATAATTGTCAGTGGTCTAGGTAATTTTTTATGTCTATGAGTTTGACTTATTTTTACATGCCCTCGACCCATGGTTATATAAGCAAGGTTTGTCTTTTTATATTATTATTCTAATTAATTTATTTATTTATAAATTATTTAAAACACTGTTAAAGGTTACTTAATGACATGCAAAATTTTTTTACCGAAATTCAAAGAATTTATATGCAAGCATCAAAAGACAATTAGGTACGTATTTCGTGCAATTTTCCAACACACTACAATTTCAAACTTTTTTAACCACTCCCAGGTGACAACGGTACCTACCTTGGTGAGTAGCTTAACACGTTTGCCATCTGACATGTTGAAAAAAATGTTAAAATAAATTGTTTAGAAAAAAAATGTGAATTGGATGATGATTTCACAATATTGTAAAAAATGGCTTTATCACTGAATCATGAAAATTATCTCAGATTTGAGACAATGATGCTAGATTTGGTGGAATTTCAAAAACAATCAAAATTAAGACAACTTAATATAGTTAACCAAAATATTGAATAATCTATTTAAAACTACGGTCACATAACAACTAGTCTAACCAGTTGCACAAATACAGATACTTTTTTGGATTCGAACAACAAGCTAGACTTTTGTGCACTCGATGCAATGGTTATGTGACTGTGGCTAAAGGTCAAAAATACGTTAAATGCTTTTTAAAGAATTCCACCAAATCTGGCAACTCAAATAACGTGTTACCTTTCATAAGAAATCAATTACTGAATGTAGTTAGCAAGTTCGAATGTCGAAGCGAAACAGAGTGACATGTCATAAAATCTTTTCAACCTGAAAAAATAAAACTTATGATCAAAATAAACGATTAGTCAATTCATTGACTACACTTTTAAAGCCTTGGTCACATAACCATTGGGTCGGGCGCACTAAACCTAAAGTCTATCGAGTTGCACAAATAGAAATGCAATTCTTAAGGTTTCGTGCGCTTGACCCTATGGGTATGTGACCGAGGCTTCAACTTGGAACTTCATTGATATAAAAGTCTTGCCCAAAATCTTATTACCCGCACTTTTTAACAGTTATAATACATACATAAATAGAAATGTGTAAATTAATGAAAAATAGTGTGCTAGGTTACCCCATTGAAAAGTTATATTTACTAAGTCAACTCTCTATTTTATCTTAATCGCCACAGTTTATTAGCCAATTACTCAGTTCGAGAAATTCAACATTCTTGGTTGCTTTGCCAATAGCGATTTCAGAATGCAAATTTAAGCTCTTCAGGTCTTCACTCACTTGATCTTTATCAAAGATCAAAATCAAATTTTATTAAAGAGAATTCCTGTTTGATTTTATTCAAAAAAGCCATCTCTAGGTTTAAGACCTAATCTTTCGAGGCTTGTCACATTAGTCTTACTTTGCCAGAATTCAATTTTGGAGAGAAAAGAAATTTCTTTCAATGGGGTCTCTAATTTTGAGAAGAATGAAAGATAATCTCTGTCAAGTACCCGATTGAAATAACTGTTAAAGTGGCATGCATGGTTCACATCGAAACTAACAAGTTCGACGTAGAATTCTGGGCTAGCTTAGTTATACAAGGTGACTATCCTTGAACTATCCAATCAAGAACGCATTGGGTGGGAAGGCAGCCCCATGAAACCATGATATAACTATTTAAAATTTTGAATTATTTTGGGTTGAATTATTGTGTTTCGAAGTTAACCGCGCATGCCATTAAGGTTGACTGTCCTTCAAAATGACATTTGCGGACGGATACTTGAAAGAGATCTCAGGTAATTTTCAGTGACGAAAGAAAATCCTGGACTTTGAGGAAGAAGTGGAAGTAGCCTCTACAAAATCTGTAGTGGCATAAATGAGTATTTGCAAAACGTCTTACGAAAGTCTCTGAACTTTTTTTGGTTGTCTCGGTGATTAAAAAATAGATTTATTTACCTAATAAACATCTAAAACTAATACCTAAAATTCATAGGATCTAATGAAAAACTTGTGAAAATTGCCAAAAGTTAAAATTGACTCGAGATTTGTTAGTGACGATCAACTTAACTTAAAACATTTTATATAAGAGTAAAAATGAGACAACGTTCACAAGATATTTGAAACAATGTTTTGTGTTTTACGTAGCAAGGTATCTATGCTGTCTAGAAAGATATCTCGCTGTTAAGATGTATATCAAAGCACAGATTAAGCCACGATCACATGTAACTGACGTATTTTCACCTTTATTTTACAACCAGGACAAAATTATTTCAGTTTAAATTTAAGACTGTCAGCTGTGATGGATGGGTTGATTCTGACTTGAAATAAACGTTGAACACAACTTTACAAGGTATTACTTGGCAACAAAATACATATTGAGTTATTTTCTTCAATACATCATGCAACAAATGCTTACCTTACATATATTATAAAACCCGAGTTAGTATTGATTAATTTAACAATGAATAATAATAACAGGCCTAGTGTATTCAAAGATAATGTAAGACTGATTTTCTAGTTGTATTTGATGCCTCTACATAAAATTTGTGTCACGCTAAATAAGGTAAAATTTCTCAAGAGATGAATGATTAAAAACTATGGTCAAAAAATTTCGTCGATTCATTTGGGAAAATTTTTTTTGAATTTTGAAAACTATGAAGAAACAAAGAATATATAGAAGAGAAGGAGAAAAAAGAAAGAGACAGTGCATAAGAACAAAAAGAGAAACAGAGAGAAAGAGGGAAATGAAAAATGATTTGTCAGACTAAGTTGTGAGTCCGCTTCATTAACTGACATACCAGTGTTGCCAGAAATGCTTAATAAATTCCACCAAGATAATTGCGTCTTGCATTCAAAGTATCGTTAATAAAATCTGTTATACAAAAAACATTGTTGCATATTATACAAGAACTACTAAATTTAACATATTAGTAAATATTACCTCTTGTAAAAAATCTTATAAAATCTATAGATATATGTATAATTATAACTTAAAAATTAGCTAAACTTAGGCAGGTTTTTTGTACACAACTTTGGTGTTATGATCCATAATACCAGTTTATATGACAATGACTGTGATGATTTTGAAGATAAAGACCAACGAGTTTTCTAAGTTTTATTTTTTGACCTTTTCATTTACAGGTCCGTTCAGAACTGACTTTTCTAGCTCACAACAGACTTCCAGACGCCAAACTTGAATCAATATCCGGTCACGTGGACCAATCAAAAATGAGCTAAATCATGAATGAAATAATGCCCACGTGTGTATGGGTCAACGTGACAAGAAGTTAAATCGATAACAACGGAAATGTAGATTTCTTAATATACATTACAACAAAATTTATAATACCGTCTGTTCTAAGGAATCTTCTAACAAAAAAATCACAGTTGATATTAACCACCTCCACAGGCAGTGTTGCCAGATCTGGCGAAATTTTCGAAATTTGGAACATAAAACTATTGTTTCTTGGAGAATATTTTAAGGAGAACATGCTCATGTTTGGGAGGGATATTTAGGCCTTTTCTGGCAACAGTGTCCGCAGGAATAAAATAAGCGACATTTTTCATGAGCTTTTATGAACAGAATTTAATTTTGACACTCCGAACTTAAATGCACACTTCTGCAAATTTCATCGCAATTTCTTTTTCTGTGAAAGGCAATCTTTGCACATTTGCGCAGACTGTGACAACATGACTTCGTGACGAATTAAGTGCATCATGATCAAAAGAAAAAAAATTTCACTCAAAGTGACATAATTATTTGACTGGCTAATCATAGTCCCTTTGAACGAATCCAATATTTAGAAAGTAAAGGTTGGTCACTTAGCCACTTTTCCTGTGTGCATATATTTGTGATGACGCCATCATGCACAAACTTAAAGAGCTTTTTCCTCAAATACTAAGGTCTTATAATATCAAAACTTTTAATTCCATGAACTTTGGTGTCACTTGCAGTAAAAATAGCAAACTGAAATATAAGAAAAATTTAAGATATCTTAAATATAGCCGGTTTTAATTACTACCTCCGTGCAATGATGTCATATGGAGATAATCAGTTAATTGCCAGAATGACCAACCTTTACTTTATAAATCTTGTTTCACATCTGCATATACAAAATAAAAAAAGGAGAAAATGGAATTTCACTTTGACTTACTGCAGGGTACGAGAGGAATTTATGAGACTATTAGTATTTTTTTATCCTTTGTAAAATAAAACTATAAAAAAATAGGGGGGACAGAGTTGTAGTTGTAAGGCCGGCATGCCCAAGTTTCTTGTTTCAAATGGTAGCTCTGAGCAAGTATGTTTAGGATGTCAAGATGCTAATTATGTAATTTAATGCTCGGTCACATAACCATAGATTGAATGCTAGAAACAATAAATCGAGCTTGCTATACAAACAGAAATACTTTTTACTTTGTTTGCAACAGGCAAACTTAAAATTTTACATGTTCGCCGTACTGGTCACGTGACCGGGGCTATGATACTGATATAAAGTTTAGTTAATTAGATTTTAAATAAGGGTTGAGTAAGTAAACATAGGGAAGGGTGCCTTCTTTGGCTCACTGCTAAGCCTAAAGTGTCTCGATAGCCACTTAAATCTAAACAACCCTATTGTTCATAAAAACACAATTTAAACTCGTATTAGGTAAGAGTCTAAGAACGTCTTTAATCTTCAAAGATTTTATGGTTCACTTGAGTTTAAAATAGTTTGGGTGTCTCTTAAGATCTGAAACTTCGACCTGTGCCAAAAATGCATTTTGTTGGTCAGTTCAATGTAGCTTCAAGATAAGAAAAGTATGCACTCAATCACACGGGTCCAAGTCATGATGGAGGGGGGGGCCAAAATACAAATTTATCCTTATTCACCCAAATTTTCTATTGATTTCTTGGTATTATAATAAGACGATTAGGCAATTCAGCCATTTTCATGATATACAAATATAAATCACATTCATGTTTATGGTGGGGGTATTCACAACCCCAGCCCCCCTTTCATTCACAACAAGCAGCCAAGCAGGTAAAACATGGTGTGTGAAATGAAAGTGTTGGCAGTGAGAGTTTTCTATTGTTGTTTTTAAAGATTTTACTTTCAGGTCAGGCATCAAAATGAAAAGAAATTGTCTCGGACTTGTGCGCTACGCCCTCTGGTGACAAATGTTACAATGCGATTGAGTTTTGAAAAAAAAAATCTAACTCAATGAAAATAGGTATTAAAAAAATTGGAAACCTCGCTTGCTGAAGTATCAGAAACTAAAATAGTCCACAATTTTAAAGAATAGATTTTTTTGAATGTTGATAAAAACTCTACAAAAAGTGGTCCACTTTATTTTAGCAAATGTCTTTATCATGTCAAGTAGTCCAAAGCTTTACTAATGTTCAAAATATAATAAAAATAAGCTTATTAATAAACTGACATGACCTATCTTAGCCTTAGGAAAAAACACTATATTTGGAGATATTTCGGCCCAACACTTGTAAAGCAGAGGTTGGTCACTTGACATCTTTAGCTGTGCATACATTTTTGATGATGTCATCACACACAAATCTAAAGAGACATTTTCACAATACTAAGGCATTTATATTCAAAACTATTTTCATGCAATGAACTTTAGTTTCACTAATAGTAAAAAATTTAAATGAGATTCTAGAGAAAACTTGAATATTTAATATACAGCCTGCTTTGATTACTACCTGCACATGATGACATCATATGAAAATAATCAGATATTTGGTTAACTGACCAACGTATACCTAAGAAACCTTGGTTTGGCCAAACCAATAAAAAAGAGATTTTGAGCCTTAGGGCACGGACGAGAATACGTGTTAAATGCAAAAGACTGTGTGCCTGCCTAAGAGTAGTTGATTGCAAGAATTTTTTTTGAGTTCATAAAATAATGGGTTAGCTTTTTGCCTCTGGCCATAAATCAGTGCTTGTCTTGGAATTCGACAAAATTAAAAATATTCAGGTCACAAATTAAGTGAAGTTTTTTCCCCCCTCGAAAATGCAACGAGCTTTTGTGGTTTCTCGATAATTACTCATCATTATCATCTCATAAGTGAGCTTGCTAGCACAGTGACTAGCACAGTCATCTACTGACCGTAAGCAGTGTTGCCAGATCTGGTGGAATTCCTTAAAATTGGAACATGAAATTTGTGTGTCTGTAGAGGAATCAGGAAA
>LR036564.1:12856-25683 GCA_900607525.1 Apocyclops royi
CCCCCCCCCCCCCCCCCCCCCCCCCCCCCCCCCCCCCCCCCCCCCCCCCCCCCCCCCCCCCCCCCCCCCCCCACGGAGATCCCCATAGCGACAACGTGGGAATGCGACCATTTCTCATTGCGACAAAAATGTTTGAACACGCCGATGAAATGAAAAAATGTTCGAAGGAAAATCTCAAAAATTACAAATTTTTTTAACGTCAAGTACATCATAGCAGTGTTGCCAGATCTGGTGGAATTCCTTAAAATTTGAACTTGAAATTTTAGTGTGTCTGTAGGTGATTCAGGACTAAGCGCGCAATGTTTTGTTCAATTTTTGGTGGAATTTTGCTGACATTTCTGGCAACACTGTGTCATAGAGCTAATTCAAAATAGCTATCTTTAATAGTCATAATAAATTTGCAAATTTCTAAAGAACATTTGTAAATGGGTTTGGATTCAGTTTACGTTTCCAAATATTTATTATTTATTTATTATTTTAAAATTTTTATGTAGGTAAAATATTAGTTTTGCGACAAAATGAAACTATGACGATTTTTGCTTGCGACTATTTGAAAAGTAACCATATTGGAAGATAACGAATGACATTCTAAAATACGCGAATCTTGTTGAATTAATTATGAACAAAATCGTGCTTCAAACTGATATTGAATAATTTAAGATATCCAATCTTTTTTGTGACTTGAATGGCGCAATAAAAATAAAATTCAATTAAGTCGATCTTGTCCCTTCATTGGATGCACTTTTTTGTTCAGATTATTTAAACCAATCTCAACTTTATAAAATTCGCTCTTTGTGGTAATCACCTCTATATATATTATAGACACAAAAGTTTAACTGCAAAATGTCACGACAAAATCGATTTCGCCACGGAGAGGAAGATAATGTCGTCGACGGACTAAAACTTTTGCACTGTTAATTATTGAGGAAGAATTCATATTTTTATAATAACCATAGTGACCAGAATTGCCAAATTTGGTGGAATTTACCGAGAAGGAAACTAAAGATTTTTGTGTTTTTTAAGATGCCTTCCAAGAGAATTTGAAACGTGGTTCAGATTTTGGTGAAATTTAAAAGACATTTCTAGCACCACTGCTCCAAACTTATAACTTTAAAGGATACTTCAATCTAGCTAACCAGACCTTATAAAACCTATCCCAGGCCTCAAGCTCTGCCTTGGACACACTTTTGACAAAGTCAGTAGTGCTAAAATTTTTGAAATGCGACAATTTGAAATCCCGCAATTATTTTTGTTCCAAGGTAATAATTATTGACTCAAGTATGTCATGGATATTTTGAATCCAATTGCTGTAAAATCCAAGAACTTTTTACCCCATGAATCCAATGCATACCTGCAGTCAAGGTTTTAAACAAGTTAGTATTTTGTGAAAATTACTTTTTGTAAGAAATTTTTCAATAATTATCATCGTTAACTTATTAACGGAAATGAGCTTTAAAAATATTAAAGAATTAAAAGTTTTTTTCTTTCAACAATTTGCTGATTGTGTAAATAAAAAAAAGTTTTGTTTTTTTAATTCGAAAACAGACGTCTGAATAGAGAGTGCATAAATAATTTTTTCAGTTTCAAATCGCCGAAATAATATTCACCAAAAGAATAAAACGTCAAAGTAGTTAAAATAAGTCTGAGCGTGAGCTAACTGTAAGTCTAGCTTGTTGTCCAAAGGAAAACATTTGTTCGTCCTTGTGCAAAGAGCTAGACTATAGTTACGTGAATTCATGGCAATGGTTATGTGACCGAGGCTTAACTTTATCATAAATTGTCACTTGAAATTTCGGCCAGTTTATATTTTCGACGTAAAAACGTGAAAATTTATTTCTGCCCACCAACCAGATTTCGTCTTTCATTCATTAAGTGTCCTGCCACGGTGGCTAAGAAATTCTGACATTTTATAAGAATTGTAGACCATTTTGATGGAATGTATTAAAAGTTTACGAGTCGTGAGAAGATGTCAAGGTTATAGGCATCAATTACGGTGAATTTTAAATGACATTTTTGGCAATACTGTTTTGGATGTACCTTTCATTATTTCATATTTTTTACAAGGATCTATCCAATTGAGCAAACGAAATTATAAGTTATGCAGCTTCATAAATCTTAACCGGTATAATAAATTTTTAAACCAGCCAGACTTAATTTTTGTATTCGACATTCATGGTTGTGTGATCGAGGCCCAAATCACTGAGTTTTATTTTTGCAAAAATTCAAGACTATTGATAATTTTTCTGAAATAAAATAAAAGAAAATGATTAGGGCTAAGGTAGGTAGGGTTGACGACAGATAATTCTTTCGATAATCAACACAAAATAAAACCAAAAAACCAATTTACTTAATTAGGTTGGGGTAAGATACGTTCCCTTCACTTTGAAAAGGTTTCAAAAGGAAGTTTGCTTTTCAGAAAAGATATAAGATTTGAAAATTAACTAAGAAATCATTGAGTCTTAAAACATGTCCACTCATACAAGAAACACAAAAAGTTGACCTATTTCTCAATGCAAGCGAATTTCTCTGAGTGAGCAAACAATATAGATTACCAGTCGTAACTTGGAATTTCGCAAAAAATCCTACATTTTATGGTGTATACCATACAAATAAAATTATTTCAAATTAATTTCTTGTTAAGTTTTTAAGCGATTTTCCTACTTATCGGACATCCAATTTAGAATCTTAAATGTTTTAACTTGCCTCGAAAAAATAAAATTATACATGATGTGTTTTTTTTTCTATTTTTATGCATTGCAAAAGAGAGTTGCTAGCTAGTCATAGCAAAGCCATCCTTCCTTCTTTTCATGCTGTCTTAATCACGAACTCTATTACCGTAGATGCATTATATACACTCAACCGACTTCTCAAACATCAGACTGACAGCCACAGTTTTAAACCAATAAAAACTATTGACGTAAAAGTATTTTTACAAGTTTATTATTTCTCGTTAAAGAGATTTGATTTTAAGAAATCGAAATTATTGCTTGGTCACACATCAGTAAGGAAGGGCGAAGTTAACTTCACGTAACATTTGCGCCACTGGCTACCCTCTTCAATATCATGATATTCGAGATTGGGGTTGAAAAAAGAAAGAAAAGAAAAGAAAATGGGGGGGAAAAGAAAAAGCAAGAAGGGGGAAAAGCCTTAAAAGGCAGTTGTGCATTCTATCAAGCGCCTCGGGACGTCAGAAGTAGTTCGAAAATTCTTTGCAGTGTTCTAAAGCTTAGACCGAGAGATTCGATCCAACATAATCGTATTTTTTAGACTCCCAGAAAGCATTTACAAGACAACAATTCTCGTATTAAATTGGCCCTAGATTCCGTAGACATTAAAAACTACCAAAACCAATCACCTACCAAGCCCGCCTAGACATACGGTTCCAAGAACTGATTGAAGGGGTATTCTGGACGAAAGCAGTGTGATTAGATATGCATAAATCTGTTCTATATTTTGGTTTGTGTGAGATTCCTACAGAAAAAGTTTGGGTATTTATTGCAAGTTTTAAGTTAAGCCTCCGTCACTTAATCATTGAGTCGAGCGCACAAAACCATAAGTCTACCTTGTTATGCAAATGCAAAGAAGTATTTTTGTTTATGGAACCTGAAGGACTTGAGGTTACATGCGCACGTCCAAATGGTTATGTGACCGAGGCTGTAGATTCAAATTAGTGATGAAAAAAGCTCGACTCGATGTCGAGGAAAATTTTGCACCCCAATCACAACCATATTAAAACGAAGAAAAAACTTTGCTTGCAAAGCCAAAATGAAATTCAGCAAATGTCTTGAAGAATTTCAAGAAATCTCTTCAATAAAGTTGATTTTGAATTAAAGACGTTTTTATTTGCCGTACTAGAAATAAGAAGCTGCAATTCTTAGACGTTTATTGAATGGTTTTGAGAATTCTAGCGCATAATAAAAATGAAAAAAAAAACTGGAATAGATAGACGGAATGTAAAAAAGAGAGAAAGCTTAAGAAAGCAATGTGAGGGACTTTTTGATTTAGTTTTGCGATAAGTGTTGACCTCAAAGTGTGTAAAAGTCGAGGCTGTGAAAGTTCCTTTCAAAGTCTAGAGTGACAAAAAAACAAAAAAATGATGAATTAACGGTGTTTAAGAAAAAAAAAATGAAAAATTTAATATTGACATTTGCACAGCAACAAACCATTGATGGTATTAAAAAACTTTTAAATGTAAGCAATGCCTCAGTCACATAACCATTGGGTGTAGCACATGAAAGCTCAAGTATAGCTTGTTTTGCAAATGCAAAAGAAGTATTTTTTTCTGCAACTGGATAGACTTGAGGTTTGGTGCGCCAGACCCAATGGTTATGTGACCGAGGCTTAAAATTTAAATCTTTAAGTATGTTCATAGCTGTGTCTGTGTTTATTTAGTCATAAAAAGTTCTCGAGCTGCCAAATAGCTCATGGAAATTTCACAAAATTGCGAATAAAGTTTTTTGCTCACCTATTAAGGGATTTCATCAGATCGGGCACAACTGATAATTAACTGTAATTGTTTGTATGTTAAGTGTTTTAGAAATTTGTCTATATCTTGCAGGACTCTCAATAAGCTAGTTATTTCACCCGCCTCAAAACTTTTCCACTTAATGAACAAGGCACCCTATTGGTAAAAAAAGTTAAAAAATAATCTGTCCATTAACATTTTTCAACGAATAAGGTAGTCTGTTGTGAACACAAACATTATTTATTCATAGGTGTAGACTTCGAATAAGCTAGAGTGATTTGTCAGGGTCAATCCTAGGTGAAAAAGATAGATTTAAAAATTGAAATAGTCACCAAATTTTGTAAAATAGATTCAACGGAAAAACATTTGTACATCGAAATTGACCGACACAAATGGAATTTCAAATAACTTATCACAGAGCATTGCAAATAAATGTGAAACAGGCCGTCAATTTCATGCAGAAAATCACCCTGTTGTTTTTTTCCATCAACAATAAAAAGGACAAAAGCAAGCCACCTTTGAGGACGCCTGACCTCGTGTCATGACAGCCTCAATGCATTAACCTCGATTCCAAATCGGCAATCTAACGCGACCTTGCCTTGTCACGAAAAAAACGTTTAAAACGATCTAGATTATCATTCTACCGTTATCTAGCAACATACCTTAGCGAACTTTCAAACAGTTAAATTCCACAGTAATAATTTTTTGTGATAGTTTAAATTCGTTTGCTTTAACACCATCGATCGTTGGGGATATGTTCGCGCACAAATTAGATCAAACATTCTTAATTAAATGCAATGAGAGCAAAAAAAAAAAAAAAAAAAAAAAGACGATAGGTATATTCCCAACGTTCAATTTCCGATAATTCATATCCCCTTTTATTTATTTACTTTCAGACTTATCCAAAGTTTCTTGTGAATAAAAATCCAAGTTGCAATTCTGAATGAAAAGACGAAGAAAAAAACTCTCTGTGAAAGAAAAGTGAGTCAAAAACTTTTTTTATCGACCAATCATGGCCGAAGACTTGTACGATTTTAGCGGAATCTCATTTGACTTACAAATTTTAAAATCGGAGCTGCTCAACCTTCACTCCGCACACAACGGCAACAACTCCGATGAGGATGAATGGTACCCGCCCAGCCCGCCTGTCTATGACGTCACGGAAAAGTTGATTGAAATCAATCGAAATTTTTTGGAAGACCCGACACCCGCCACGCGAGAACCCAACAAGCTCAGGTGGAGATCAGGGCCAGGTCTAGTGCAGGTGAGAAATTTACACCTGGACGGCTCACGCAAGTGTTCGATTTAGGTCAGGGCTGCAGGATTTTCCCCAGAACCACACAAGCTGTAGGTTCTTTCAATGTACCTAATCTTGGTAAAATTACACACCTGGGTTTTCTTTTGTAGTTTCTAATTGCCCAAGCCAAGGGTTAAAAGAATTTTTCAAAACAATAAATACTTTCAAGCAATGCAAATGCTTGAAATGTACTTTTTTGTATTTTACAAAATTTACAGGCATTTGTAAAAAAATGCTTTCATTTCATTGGATTGGACCATGAAACATAAGAATATGGAACATTTTAGCTTAATGGAAAAAAAATCTTTACTTGGCAAGAAACACTGTTATAGCTCGATGCAACATTCGAATATTACCCAAACATTCTTAGAGAAAGTTTAGCGTCTTTTCTAGCGAAGAAAACTTATAATGCTAGTTCGCATTTAAAGGTTCAGTGGCATGAACAGATAATTTTGTACAGATCGTAATATCTAAATAATTTTATGATCATTCCGAAAGATATTAATTGAAGATAACTTTTCTTGACATGATCGTAAAGTAAAATCTAAGTGACTAATAAGCAATTCTAAATTGCTTCATCAAAATTCTGTAGAAAATGTGAACGATTGTCGAAAATACTTTTAGGAATTTGTTTCTATTATTTTATTGTTGATTTTTAGGTGAAATGGCTCTTCAACGATGACAATCTATTTGACGCTCGCACGACCGAGAATCGGGCCATTTTTCAACCTGACAATTTCTACAGGTAAACTTTATCGTAACTTAAAATGACAGTGTAACTAGTTATGAATAATCTATGCCATTTCAAATAAATATGACGTATTTTTTATTGATAGCAGTAACAGTACAGAGAGGATCATAGTGGTCGAAGACCTGGACGATGAAAAACTTTCCTCTTCCGAAGTGGAAGACGCAATTGAAGAGCTGAACGAAACTCACGCAACTTTTTCTGCGGAAGATGTGAATCGAAATTGCGCAACCTCGTCATCTTCGTCGTCGTCACCTTCACTACTAGAGCTTGACTTCAATTTCTCACTACAGTGTGACGTCACTGCTGCTGTGACGTCAAAAGAGAATGAAAACAAAAAACTTGAGGAATTGAATGCGAGCGATTATTCCGATTCTTTTGAGCAAGTCGTATCACAGAGCTCCGAGTCTAAATCCAGTCATACTCAATCGAGTCGAGATTCAGTCTCATACAGAAGTCGTACCCTACAGAGATCTAGTCGAGAGGATAACCGAACCAACAGGTTGATTTACTTACAAACATGTCCTTTACGGGTTGGGTTAGGTAGACATATTTATGAATAGTCCAATAATCTCTGTAGTTCCAAATTAAGTTCCAACATGGCTTTTGGCACTAGTACCATACACAAAAATGAGTCAAGAAAAAAGAAAAAGTACAGTTGATTCAATATTTATCAGAGAAATTTCAAGAATATTGTGGTATTTGCTTCGAAAATAATAAAAAAGTTGTCTCTTAATTTCTTTGTTTTCGGTGGAGTACTAGCGCCATTTCCAAGTTGTGAGTAAATAGGAGCTACATACAGAACAATTAATGATGTGGTCAGCGGTCTATTAATATATATATGTCTACTGGTATATCTCATCCGTGCTTTCGTAGATTGCTCAGTGATGCCAGAAATGACATCGAAAGTAGACCAAAATTCATTCAAAATCTTACATTTTAAGATGATCAAATCTCACTTTTCACTCTTGTATAATTCCACCAAATCTGCCATCTGGCAACATAGGCACACTCAAGGAAAAAAGTTAGGTAAATACTTAAAAAAATGTTGATTAGTTTCCATCGATTTTCGAAATGGTTTCTTAATACAATTTACCAATAATTTACCCCAGAAAACTGCAGCTTTGTATAATGAGACGACTAAAAAACTGGACCACATTCATTCACAAATAAATTCAGCGTTACACCTGTTCTAATACCTGTTACAGGCGGTGTGGGAGTAGTGATACCTCAGAAATTGGCGCGCCAGTGCACACCTGCATGAATCAGCAAAAACCGATACAGAAGAAAATCTCAAAGTCTCGAAGAACGATGTCGGAATCTAATCTGACTTCGCGGAAAAGTTCGTTGCAGAGCAACAATGATGCATCAATTTTTAGCAACAGAATCAATGCAAAAAATCTTCACAGGCCACAGTACTCTAATGAGAACAGCGGTAACTTCAAATCCAAGTTTGCCGTCGACCTGCGAGCTCAGCGGCCAGAGAGCAGGAGAATAACGGCTAACACATCTGCTTCTTCCAATTCATCCGTATCGAGTCAGGTAGATTTTCGCTACAGGTTATGCCGGCTATAGATTTGGTTACACAAGAGGTTTTTAGCACATGCAACAAAAATATCGCTAACCTTTTTTGCGTAAAAGTTTTAACAGCAATTTAGAATATTCTCTCCAACAGACCACAGAGGAAACTTCATTTTCGTCCGTGACGTCATCGGGTGACTCAGGCTACCGCAGTCGGCAGCCTGTCATGTCGGCCCGGACGAAAGTTTCCCGAGACGGCGCCATTTCTCAGTGGCGGCTTCGCAAACGAGAAGAAAAACGACTTCGCGAGAGGAGAGCTTTTCTTGAAGCACACATGAGAAGATTTTCTTACGCGTGAAAGAAGTATCGCAACCTCTCCAACCCTCTCGGGACATACTACTTACATATATATATATACTGTAGATTTTAAATTTTAAATTTCAATATGACTGTCACGTCTAACAAGGTAGTGACTGATACTTCATATAATGAAAAAAGACGAGACTGTAGAACTTGAATTGAATTATTGCGCAACAACAATAAAATTTTAATCATATTAACGTTTCCAATAAAAAAAATCATTTTGAAGCTTGGTGAATAACTTCGAAATTTGTATGCCCTTTTTTTAAATATTACAATGTACTATTCAAAATTATGCCACAAAATAAATTTTTCCTAGAGCAAAACAGCAATTTCTTTTTTACTTCAACTAAAGCCTCCTTCGATGGAAATTCTTATCTCTATTGGAAAGATTATCTGTGGAGGATTTAAGTTTTTCAAATCTGCATTCGCCGAGGACCATCGTAGAATCACTCAACCTCTCTCTTAACTGTCAACATGTCGCAATCAACTTGAACTACAGGCCATACCCAAATATAATATAGGCGAGGTTAAGTTAGATTATTTAGTGTTTTAAAGTTAAAATGAAACAATTTGAAATCTTCATTTTACGAGAGTTTGTCTCAGCCACGATATTGGAAAAAATAAATGCATTATTAAAAGGGCCACATTTCTCGCAAAAAATATTAGTCATTAATTTAAATTGTATTTCTTAACTTTAAAGCACTAAAAACTCCCCATTACGTTTTATCGTTTTTCGTTTTATTAAGACTGTAAGAGGCTAGTTACTAAAACATGAAATTCATGGAAACATTTCAGTCACTCAGACGTAAACTGACAACTTTGAACATTAGCCATTACTCAATTGTTGAACGATAATGACCTTTTAAACTGTTTCCTAACACGCCTCCACTTCACCTTTCCCCTGCCTCCTCTCTTTAAAGTGATTCAAACATAATTAAAAATAACTGAAAGTTAGCTATTAAAAGTTTTTCTAGTTGTATGAAGTCAAGGTTCCCAAATCTTTCCATCAATTTAATTATGAAATCTAACGTCAAAAAAATATCAAAGACATTTTTTAAATATCAGCTTTGGTTAGACACAAATTAAAGTTTTAATAAAAACGAGTTGACGAAAAAATGATTGGAAGAAAGTTTGAAGAAATGGTTTCGAAAAAAATGTTTGGATTAGTTTCAAAAAGTCTAAATGTTCCACGATCATATTTCATGATTAAGTTAACTTGTTTGACTTCTATCCTATATGTAGATATTACATTATATTATATACTGCATGGATGTTATATCTATTTTTTAAAATTACATTAAATTAAAAATACAAACTTGACATTCGATTAGCATTTTAAAAGCTTTTACGAAACTTCAATAAAACCTGTAACAAAGCATTTTTATTGTCAAAATATCATTCTTACATAATCAATGTCTTGGAAGAAACGTTTTGTCTTTTGTCTCTTACCAATGAAAAGTTAACGTGCAAAGGAAAATTATTTCTTCTTTTATCAAATGGTCTGTTCTAACCAAAATTGGGAAGTTGCCATTTCGTTGCAACGCGAGCAACAAAGGAGTGAAAAAAATACTCGACCTGTTGTCAATGTTATAAAAGTTATTTTGAGCAAATCTCTAGTAAATATTTGCTGAGGTGGGACAGCTTAGTCGTATCATACAATAGTAATTGCAACACAGGTGACCTGCTTAGAACATCAGGTGTTGACTCAATGTACTTTGTGTGGCTTGAAAAAATGTTGTTGTTTTTTCTCCAAGGTCGTCACTTACCTCACACTAGATGGTTCTAAATTTTGAAAAGCAGGTTAAGGTAGGTCGTTTTGGGGAATGATGAATTATTTTTAAAGCAAAGCTTCTGTTTGTTTAGAATTCTTTTAACTTATGTAAGAATTGGTAAAGTGATGTGTGTAATTTTGAAAAGAATTTTATCATTCTTGATAATACCTACCTAAACTTATAGACTTTGTAAGTACCCATGTACGACATTCATTTATGTATCTTCATGTTCGATCAAAATTAGGTGATGAGAGGGTCTCGAACATAAAATAATTCAAAGACGAAAACTTGGTCACAAAGGAATTTTCTTGGTCAGTATCCAGCTTAAACTTGTCCCAACTGGTTTAGTTGATGCTTCGATCTAAGTCTCGATTTGAGTCCAAACCCTAATCATTATCAAGAATAAGCTGACGGTTTTATGTCAGTTTATCTTAATATGAAACAATACAGCTTTTTAGACAAAGGTCTTTAAAGCAATAACTTTGGATCTGTTTTCAATCGGTCGTAAAGTAAAAAAGAAGCATCATGAAAAATGGGGCGGACACGGAAAGTCAAAAGTGTAAATTGTCAAATGGACTTTTTTGTCAAATTTCAAATGGGCAAAAACACAATTTGGTGAATGAATTTTTTTGAGCATTTTTCTTGTGCAATTCATCGAAAGCATTTTTCAAACATTTTTTTGTGCATTTGGTTGTAAACCTTAAATTACCTAGGGGGACCTAACCGGTGCCCCCTGCAGGGTTGGGTTGGAAGGCATTAAAAGTACTGCCCTCAGTACAGTAGCCCCCCCCCAGTACAGTAGACCGGTATGGTAGGCTGGTACGATAGCTATCTGCCAGGTGTACATCCAATATTTGGGGAAATGTAAAAAGGGCGGTAAAAAATAATCTACCATACCAAGGGGGGCATTGCCGCCCTTGGTTCAGTAAAACAGTAATAAATTCTATTAATTTTTCTCCCTTTACCGTACCAAGGGTGGCACTTTAACTCTACTGTACCAAGAGAGGGCATTGCCACCCATGGTATGGTATAGTAAAAGTGCTGCCCTTGGTACGGTAGATGGAGAATTTTTTGTTCCGCCATTTCCGCCAACATTTAAGCTGCCATTTTCATCATACAAAAGGAGCAAATGGCGGCACAAATATTGCTATTTACCGTACCATAGGGGGCACTTTTACCTTACAGTACCAAGGGTGGCAATGCCCCCTTGGTACGGTGAGGTAAAAGTGGTGCAAACGGTGGCACAAATGGGGGCTAAAAAGGCAGCAAAAATTGTTGCGAAATATTGAAATATTTGTGCCGGTATACCATACCAAGGGCAGCATTTTCACTCTACCGTACCAAGGGAGGCAATTGTCATCCTTGGTATGGTAGAGTGAAAATGCCGCCCTTAGTACAGTAGAACGGACGACCAGATTCTGGGGAAAAAATTTTTCTTGGCACAATAGTACCGTACCAATCTACCGTACCAGTCTACTGTACCAGGGCGGCTACCATACCAAGAGCGGTACTTTTAAACGCCCCCTGGGTTGGGGACCAGTTAGGTTAGGTTATGTTCTATGTGCATGATATTTTTTTCGACAATTTGATCACTCTCGACATTTTGCACATTCTTTTCAACATTTTTATTATTTTCGACATTTTGCACATTTTTTGACAGTTCATTCACCGAATTGTGTTTTCGGCCATTTGAACTTTTGACAAACCGCACATTTCTCTTTTCAACAATTTGCACTTTCGACTTTCTGTGTACCACCCTGAAAAATAATTCAAAATTTACAATACAAATAAGATTTTATCATTCAGTCCCGCAGTAAGCATGGTCATTGATGTTGTTTAATTTCAATCACAAATAATTATAATATTCAAGCACCAAGGCATATAAATCTGATTTTGGAAAATTCCACTATTTTGAGGATTAGAGTAGAATTAAGATAAAAATAGATGAAGGATGAGATGTTTTCTAGTCTTAAAAAGAAAAATTAATAAATTGTTAACGCTCGCATCTTTTTTCTTTTTTAATCTAGAAGTTTGAATTCTCAGCTGTGAATAAAATTGTTAAATGGGCTTCGTTGAGTTCATATTTATTACGTTAAACCATCTTAAACCATTTTTGGTAAATAAAATTAAAAACATTTTGTTGAAATCAGGCTAGATTTTTAAAATATGGTCTTACAGTTTTAGAATTAAATTTTTTTAATACTGAACTCAAACTTTAGAATAGAACTGACAGACTTGGTGGAATTCCATGCAGTTTTGTTCTGAATTTGGGGAAATTTTGATAATATTTCTGGCAACACTGCGTTCAGCTGCGACGTATGGGTCTGCCAAAAACATTTAAGGTACAAAAATGTCTTTTTACTCATGTCATGTTTTTTTAACCTTGGTCGAAATCTGGCAACACTTAAGTTGCTAGGTAACACACACAAAAAAAATTTTTTTTTTGGTCGTGATATTTACATCTCAACGTTTCGGAGAAGGTTAACCAACACAGGTGAGAAATTTTTCAGGTAGGAGTGGCACCAATAAAATGTTTGAAGAAGATATTCTCGAGAATTTTTATGACTTCGTATCCCGGATTTCGACTTGGGGGGGGGGGGGGGGGGGGGGGGGGGGGGGGGGGGGGGGGGGGGGGGGGGGGGGGGGGGGGGGGGGGGGGGG
>LR040417.1:11768-27180 GCA_900607525.1 Apocyclops royi
CTGATAAACTGTGTTCCTACATTTGCTCTTTTGGGCCGAAATGGCAGGAAAAGTCACAAAACAGTAGCTATGCCTTGGTTGTTGTAGAGACTAAAATTTTATTTGAATGTTTAAGGTCTAGCTTACTGAAAGTTAGAGTGGATTTAGTATCATATAAACTTACTCAATTAAAAATCTTGGATGTTCATCATAGGAATGAAAAAAAAAATATAATCTCATCTAATTATTACAAGCAAATTATGGTTATTAACAAATTGGCTTAAAATTACAATTTAGTTAAAGAACACATATTCAGCAAAAAATTAGCCTGTCTACTTACTTAAAATAAAATAAAAATTCAGACTTTGTATAGACAACATTATTTGATGCTGAAAAATTTTCTTCATAAAGTAAATTTAACTATCAAATAAAATTTAGCTTTGCATAGGACACGATTCAATTAATTTAATTTAGTTTTTATTTTAAGTTCTATATTAGTGAACATATTCAGCATGGGTGTTCTCTTAATGTCGCTATTCCCATATTGTCACAATGTGAAAATGTCACCGTTCCCGTGTTGTCGCCAGTGTGGCCAGATCTTGTGGAATTTCTTAAATTTGGAGTAAAAAAAATTTTGTGACTACAAGCAATTCAAGATAGAACACACGATTTTTTGTTCTGTTTTTTGGTGGAATTTTGCGCACATTTCTGGCAACACTGGTTGGAGTTGTGGGGATCCAGAGACCCAGGCAATTCTTTAGATCTATAGTTAAAAGATTTCAAGTTGCAAATTTTCTATGCAAGGGGCTTTAAATAGATAAAATAGTGTTTAGTTTCTGGTGGAATTTTGATGTCATTTCCAGCAACACTGAAAATTTCTTAATTTTTTTACTTAACAAACCATTTAATATGATAGAAATAGTTTCTTTCGTGTCACAAAAAAAATAGCCGGAAATTTTTTGATTTTTTCTTACCAGAAAATCAAATTCGCAGAATCTGTACCCAGAAGCGACAAAAATTTTTTTGCTTTAAAATTTTTCATTTCAGGTTTTAAGAAAACCTGAAAAACCTCCAATACCGTATTTTCAACAAAAAATGAAATTTAGTTGAAATGAGGAATAGGATATAATGTTCCCAAAAAAACTAAATTTTTGTTCGCATAGGGTATTTTCTCGTTATTGTTTGTTTTAAAAGTGTCGCGTTTCAAATTCTCACATTTCCCATATTGTTGCAATGTAAAATTGTCCTAAATTGAAAATTTTAAAATTTTATTTTTCCCCCAAAAATAAAGAAATAATTAAAATACCACTAAAAACCTAACCTAACCAGAGGGACGGTGGGTAGCAGAACCCCCCCCCCCCTTTCTACTATTGCCCGCAAGCAATTTCAATTATTAAATAGGTTGATTCCCTTGTCAGGCCTTTCCAAGAAAAAAAAAACGTTTGAGAAGGTTTCCCAACCAATGCAAGGTTAAATAACGTTTTCCAAGGTACAAGAAAATCACTCAACCTATTCATGATCAAGTCAAATGTTTTTGCGACTCAATTCAAAGATTTTCGTTTGAATTTTGGGTTTTTTTTTAATTTGAAGATCCAGTTTTTCACCTTCAAAAGTATTTTTGCTTGAATTACTTTTCGATACAATAATTTCTCATGGGACCGAGTCACACGAGAAATATTTCTACTTCAGATTGAACTAAAATTGACCCGGGTGACGTTACCCTAACTTTAATTTGATAAAGTTTTCAGCACACAGACGATATTTATTATGAAGAAAACAAGATGATAAGTTGACGAATGAGTTTTAAGTTTTTTATGAGAATCGAATTCTTTTTGAGTTACGACTTAGCTCTACAAAAGTTAGGAGCAAAAGTGGAGCCAGCTTTGGTGAAATTATTGCAATATAAAGAATCTAAAATATTTTTAACTACGACATTATACTTAGACTTTGGGGAAATTTAATAGATATCATATCTGGCAGCACTGTAATCAAGATTTTATTTGGATTTGCCGATAATTCAAACGAATTCAAACCAGAGATATAATCTATGTTGCCAGATTTGGTGGAATTTCACACAAGGAACACGAAAAGTTTTTTTCTAGAGTAGAATTATGTTCGCCACATTTCTGGCAACACTTGATCAGATAATTAGTAAGCTAGGTAAAACAATGTTTTTTTTAAACTTCAATCTTTTAATTTGGCTTCATATAAAAAATACAAGATTTTCTCATTTCTTTCTTTACTATTGTTTAGGCAAAAAATCTCGACTCGAAACTCTAATACGACCACTATCTCGAGCTCACCCCTATTTTAAAAAAACGTTCAGTGAAGCCAAATTGTCACCAAAATTTCACCAAACTCTAAACGAAACATGTTTCCTTAGGTAAAACCTCTCATGAATAAAATATACAATTAATGCCATGTTTAGGGAATTCCCCCAGATCTGGCACCACTGAAACAAAAAAAATTCTTACCTTTTTCTCAATTCCCATTCGAATCCTGAGATTTTTCCAATTTTTTGTCGAAATTTTCAAAAGATTTTCCTCTTTGACTTCCACCTCATGCCGTGAGTGATTCTAAAAAAAATATGGACCGATTGAATAATTAAGACAGCACTTGTAGTTTTAAACTTTCCCATATTATTGAAGAGTAAAATTGTCGCAGATCTCCTATTGAACGTATATCATAGTTTTATTAACTGACCTAACATAAATTAAGGGGACAAGCTGTCTGACACCCCCCCTCCATTTTAACGACATAGATATTTCAACAGTCTAACATCGCAACAAAATGAGAAAACTTAACTTTTGAAATACAATGATGAAATTATCAAATAATGAATCCAAAAGCTTGATGTTAGATAATAAACAGTGTTGCCATATTTGGTGGAATTTCCTGAAAAAATCTTAATAATTTAGTGTCGTGAAAGGGATTAGAAAAAAGATTGCATAAAAACAGTAGTGCCAGAAATGTTATGCACAAGAATGTGAAAAGAAATTTGTATCATTTAAAAATTCAAAAGAATCTGATTCAAATATAGAAAATTCCACCAGATCTAGCAGAACTGACAATAATCTTTTAAAGTCGTAGGTTTTGCAAAAGGCTTTTTAAAGAAAATGATTCTAATCTGAAGGTTGAAGAGAATTGTCAATTTGAAAGGTTCCCAGATGTTTCAAGCAATCCTATTATCTTTTGTCAATCTAATCCCATCCAAACGACATTTTCGAAGAAAAATTGACTCGAGACAGTCTCGTTTCAAGAAAAGAAATCTCGAGATTACTGAGGTTTCACCCATACCTAAACCGCAAATTTAAATAAAATTAAAGTTTGTGTAGAGGTTTGTTGAAAATGGTCGTGGCTCGAGCCATTCGAGACGCTCGTGGCAGGCAACTTTCTTCTCATGAAAAAAATTAGAGTCTCCCAAGGTTCAAATTAGGGTTACGCACGACTCAAGCACAATAAGTATCATCTCTAACACAGCATGAACGTACTTTGAAGTACTATTAACAAAAAAAATTGGCACAATGTAAAAAGCACTGTAGATTATTATTCAAAGAAACTCTCTCCTGACACAATTACTTCATGTAATCTAAATGTAATCTGTTAATTACACTTTTCAACATAACTAAGTTGAAAAAGGAATATTTAAGGAATGTTTTAATTATTTTTTGTAAAAACGATCTACACTTGTCTAGGTATGTTATGGTGCAAACAATACTTCAAGGTGTGGTCGATATGAAAACAAAAATTTTTATAATTTATACCTTCTCTTCTAAACGATAATAAAAGATAAGTTATGTGCAAATCTTTTCATTAAGGGCTTCGGCAGACGAGCGATAATTTTGAGGCGATAAAGTGGAAAAGCAATAAAATTATTTGGGCAAAATATTGTTTGGGTAGTGTGAAAATGACAATGGTTGAAAGTAACAATGCTTTGAAATTCACCATCTTTCCATACTTAGCAAAATATTTTTTATTGCTTTTTCGCTTTTTCTCTTTATCGCCTGAAAATTATCGCTCGTCTGCCAAAGCCCTAAGGGAGTAATAGTTGGAGAATTTGTAAGATAAATTAGATCCCCCCTTGTCCTCTACTAGGAGACAATGTGATAAGATTTTCTCAGCCATTTAAAAAAAAAACTTGTGTGTTTTATGATGGTATTTATGTACTACTTATCCGGGCTATTTTTAAATAATTATTATTATTAGTTAATGAATGTTATTGTAGACAAGACAATATACATTTAAACTAATTATATTTACAAAAAAAGTTGGAGAGTACATGCTATAGTAAAATAGATTGCTATCAGGTAAAAAGCACTAGCTTTTCTATAAGAAATGACTTAAAGCTTTTATATCAATTATTCCCGGCAATCTATAATATTTTACATATTATGATCTTTGATCGTCTTAGCGACTAAACTGTCCCACTTCAATAACAGTCAAAATTTTTGTTATTTATAAACTGGTCCAGCTTTTGTAACATAAGCTACTAGTAGTTGATACGTATTGGTAAAAATCACTTGTTTTTGCTCAAATAATTAGGCCATTAAATCTGACACTATTCACTCTTACTAAAGTACCTATATGCGAAAAAAAAACTTAAATTCGAACTTACTTGACAAGCAACACACGGCTGCATTTCAGGCCTAAGAATTTTTAAGAATTTCCGTTGATTTTCACTCGTATCCAATCTTCAACTTAAGTTTCTTTTTTGATGACAACTATTTTTTTTTTTCAACATGTGACAAAGATCAACCCAAAACAAGTTCTGAAATCAAGATCACCTACAGACTTAAAAATTTATCGCAGGCAAAAACTCTAAATGATGAAATGTCATAAAATGAAATGTCGTCAGCGGTGGTGCCAGAAAAGGGTCATAAAATTCCACCAGAAATTGAACAAGATAACGCATCAGCAACATGATACTCCTTAAGAGCAAAACCAAACGAAATCTGGTTCAAATTTTGGGGAATTCCACCAGATCTGGCGGCACTTGTCCAAAGTAACTGATTGAAAAAAATGAAGTATCACAACCTCACCTCCTGATACGAACAAAAAATGATAATCTTGAAAAAATTAAAATTTAACTTTGAATTCTTTTAAATGAAATTGTTCTGATATTTTACTGATCTAAAAATTGAAAATAATTTGTCGTGATTTCACCAGAATTTTTCTCCAGCAAGGTGTGCTGTACGTTTGCAAAAAATTAGTTTTTATTAGAGGATAAGGGCTAAACAACCTTGCCTATTTTCAATCGCTAAAGAGTGATTTAAAACGGTCTGCACTTTTCAAATTATTTACAAGTGAATTTTTTGTTTAGAAATTGATCACATGATTTGACAAGCATTAAATTTTATTATTTTTGTTTTCATTAACAAGTTGTGTAAAATGTCCATATCGGTAAACATTATTGACTTGTCGAATTACAGATAATATTTTTTCATCAAAAAATGGCATAGCATAACTGAAATCGTCAGTCACTGATTTCAAGTAAAAATAACTTATCTAACCTATTTAAGCCACATTTTCTTCTAAGATTTTTTTGTTAAAAAGAAAAATTTTTATTATTAAAACGAAGTGGACTATCGTGACACCCATAAAGAATATTTGTCTTACGAAAAACTTTATGAAAATTATCTCAAACATTAAGATTGAATAAATGAAATTAAACATTATAAAACTTATAATAATAAGAATATTTATCTTTTTTCGTAAGTTAGCTTTTGCTAAACTAAGATTGATTTTAAACTATTCATTTACATTATCACTGAAATTTAGCTTTATACGTTTTATATATAAAAGAAAAAGTACAATAATCTTACCACCAAGTTTTGGTCGCTGTACGATAACAGAGAATTCATATTTCAACCCAAAACATCAAACTTGAACTAAATTTCGTGTTGACAAACAACAAAATAAAAAACAATTGATCACAGCCATCCTAAGTTGCCCCCTCGTAATAGAATAGATATCTGTGCACGAAAACTGCGTTGATATTTGACCTCGCCTCTCAGTTAATTTCAATTTTTCTCCCAAACTTTGAAACAAAAGTAGCACAGCGGACTATGAAAGTATCACAACAGAACACACACAGAAAAACTTTTAAAATGACTGAATAGAAAGTCAACCTTCTTCGCACATATGGAAATCTTCAAATTGGGGGCACGAATTTTTTTAAGGTGTTTTTTCAAGTTAATAGTCGAGTGATGTATTGTCGATAAAATTTTATTCGTCACAAATAAAACGCGGTATCTTTGTATTCTTTTTTTTCTAACCACAGACCTCAACGATATTGCCAAGTACAAAATAATTTTTGGCTTGGGTAAAATTATTCTTTTTTGTTACAAATGGAAGTACTTTGGAGCTAACAAGATTATTTTAGTCGAAATTAGAAAATGTTCTTTGCTTTTAAGAATTTTATTAATTCATATATTTTGATAAACTTTGATGAAATTTATAATTAAGGGGGAAGGTTTTTCCTACTTAATTTAGAATTATTTAATTGATAATAGTAAAATCATTAATTAATGGACGTATGAACATTCTTTAAAATATTTGAGATGTTGCAAGATTAATTTTAATGTACTTAATGAAAAAAATAATTTTATTGTAAAATAATCACTCATTTCTATCTATCATACTTGAAAACGACTTAAAGTTAAGTTAGGTTAGATAATGTCAAATGAAAGTACGTGTAAAAAATAATTATTTTTTGTTGAAATTTATAACTTTTATAAAGAAATAAGTTTAATATTGATTCACGGTACATTGCAGCTAAAATCTGTATTTTTGAATGAATAATTTTTTGAGCATTATCATCAGAAATGTGTCTTTGATTCGATGTTATGACGGCGACCCTTGCATCAAAACATGACTTCTAAAATATGCGCTCAAAAATGTTTCTTGTACCCGAAGAGAAAAAATAAATTTTAATTCAAGAAAATAAAATGAAAAAAAATGTAACTAAAGAATTTTCTACTACTTGAAGTAACATTATGAGAAATCATTCATTTTTTTCTGATCAAATTTTGATCAATTTAGAAAATTTGTAATATAGAAGAAAATAAATTCTAAATTCTAAATTGTGACACGAAAAATTAAAAAAAAATATATTTTTGTGATTTGAAAAAGTCGAAAATTCACTTTGTCGAATTGAAAAAAGTCATAAGCTCGCTAAGTCAAAATTCTATGTACTTGAAGTCGATTTGGGAATTTTGGTTTCAAAGTTTATTGGAGTTAAATTTACGACATCCCTTTCGACTTTCTGAACATTCAACTTTCTGAATACTTGTCAACCATCACATTTTTAAGTTTGACAAACTGCACTTTCGACCTTTCGAATACTGTCCGTATTCAAAAACTCAGATATCTCGCAAGACAAAAAAACTTAAAAGGCTTAGTTTTTATGTTTAAGTGATCATAGGTTATATACATAACTTTGATTATACATCATGATACAAAAATATTCATTTAATGTAACAATTGTATCGATTTATCAAGTTAAATATATTACTCTACACATATTTAATTTTATCTTCCAGATATTTAGAAAGAGATTGAAAATATTATATATATCTAAATTATTTAATGTAATTAGGACACTTTTAAATGCATGATTAAAGTAATTTTGAATACTTCAAGATTTAATTAACATAAATAAAGTCATTGATAGATATTTAAATAGACATTAGCTGAAACTATCCAAGCTTAAATCAGACGGCTTAAGACTGGCTTATGACAGTCTTATGCTAACTTTCAGACTGGTCTCATGAGGGATTAACAAGCTGATCCTATGGCCAATGTAAGTTAGATACTGGCAGTGCCAATTTCTAATTCTTAATCAGTCAAGTCAGATTTCTTA
This sequence comes from Apocyclops royi, assembly GCA_900607525.1. Taxonomy (NCBI): domain Eukaryota; kingdom Metazoa; phylum Arthropoda; class Copepoda; order Cyclopoida; family Cyclopidae; genus Apocyclops; species Apocyclops royi. Next base: position 19,609 of record LR040417.1, read on the forward strand.
AGATAGTCTTAGAACACATTTAAGCTTGGACAGATATGAGAATTTCAGCTATTTTCTTGGCCTGGGACTAAATATCATGTCACAAGAATTTCAAAGGCATTTAAAAACTAATGTTATCATCAATTAATCATTTTCGAATGCTTATAACTAAATGAAATGCTTTTGAAGGTCAACTTTAAAACTGACAAATTTCTTATTCTGTAGTTATATAAAATTGTCACAATTCAAAAATCTTAAAATTATATTTTATAACTTTATTACATCTTACACTAACCTAGACTTTATCACGGGGCGGACCCTTGACCAACTCAGGAAACCGTGACACCTTTTGCGACAATATGGGAATTGCGACAACTTTTAATTGCAACCATAAGGGAACAAAGACAATTTGAGATTATCCCATCATGGACAACCTGTATTTAGTGAATGAATAAAAGTTAAGCTAGCCTGTATGATAAATGTAATTTTTTTTACAGCCACAAGATTCTTCGTTTCATGGACAAGAAAAAGTTTACAGCGATTTGGGGGAAGAAATGCTCGAGCACTCTTTTGAAGGTAATCTATCGGTGTTGCCAGATTTGGTGAAATACCAGACTTTGATGATTTTGCTGGAATTTTGAGAGTATAGCAGCACTGATCAAACATTACGACTTTCGTAAATTTTCGTACGAACTTTCGTGGTATGGCCTTAAATTAATTAGGTTACTATAGATTTTGTTAACTTTATATATAATATATAAAAAATGCAAGATTAAAGATTGTAAAAACGATAAATCGAATAAAAATTCCACCAAAATCTGAACAAAATATTGTTTGCTGCATGACAATTAAAATTTCATCACAAATATTTTAAAAATCGATACGAGTTTGAACTTGCCTAAAATAAGAATGAGTGAAGAATTCAGAAGCAAGGGTCAACCTGAACATTTTTTGGGTGGAGGGGCATGGTAGGGGGACACTATACCCCATTCACAATGTCATAATTGCCTTTTCCACAAATTTTCGAAATGGGGAACTTGTTACCCCCGGCAGGACTTGGGGCTGTGTACAAGCCCCCTGTGTACCAGTGTTGCCAGAAATGACATCAAAACTCCACCAAAAACTAAACACAAATTTTGAAAGTCGACTTAAAATCCCTTGAATAGATCTAAACTTTGGTTAGTTTTGGGAATTCCACCAAATCTGGCAACACTGCTGTGTGGCTAAGGTGAAGTGACAGCTAGCTCAAAACATTTTTTTATAATTTCAAATTTGAAAAATAACAAAATCAAATTTTAACTTGCGACAGACTGAAATTGCAACAAAACGGGAAATTCGACATTTTGAAATATGATCGCCTAATTTAAATTACATTTTATAACTAACCCTAACCTTCAAAAAGATCTTGATGTTGACAATTTATTTAACGCTAAAGTTTATTCCAACCCTCTCATAAAATTTGACCCAAATACACTTTTAGGAAACACAATTAGTTCAATCTTTCTTTCTGCTTACAAAAGCTAAAATTAGCTTTTTATTGTTTCGTTTTTTTTTGCTGTGTTTAAAATTTAAAAAAAAATCAACGAATTTTTTTTACCGAACAGCAAAGAAAGAAAGTTTACAAAAAAAAAGTTTTTTATCCCCAACTTTTCTTTCACTTTGAAAGCGCCAATGCATTTACCTGCATTTGTCTTGAAAATCGATAACAGCTCGAAAAATAAAACAAAGTCTCTCTCGAAATTCTTATTACTGAAAACAATGATATCTAAGATGGACATATAAGACTAAGATATTTTATGTATAATTTTCGTACGACCTTTGTGAATTCGGTCGTAGGTCAAATTTCGAGCCATTTACTATATTAGGATTAGGGTTTAACGAGTCGATCTATGATTTGCCGAACATTGATTAAGTTGGGTAAGTTGACTAATTTTAACTCAAATATTTTTATAATATTTATTTGACAGAAAAAAAATGATGTTCGTCTTTTTAACTTTAAAATACAAAAGTCATAACTCAATCTGAACCTGGACTTGCCAGGGGCACCAGACGACCCAGCTCATAGCTCTGCTGGGGTGCAATCGAACCTCATTTCGACAATATGCAAATCACGACAATTTTACATGGTGACGTTATCAAACGGGGCTCAAAGTTTCATCTTAATATACATTATCTTCAAAACATTTAAGTTTCATATATAGGGTATTTCACTAAATATGAATAGAGTAGGGCAAGTCTATAACAATTCGGGCCGAAACACAAACTTTCTGAGGTCTTTTTTCAAATTCACGGGTGCTTAATTCGCAAGAGTTTATTTGACTAAAAATAATATTTTAAATTTTTTTCTTTAAATGATTTATTGGATGTAACCAGTAATTTACGCTTGACAATGATTAGTTAAATGGTTCGATGGTTGTTGCGAATTTTTTTATTGGAGTAACTGTCAGTAGTGCCAGATCTGGTGGAATACCTTGAAGTAAAAACTCAAAACTTGGGTCTTTGATAAGACGACTAAATAAAGTATCTTTAATTTTTGGTGAAATTTTGATCAATTCCAGCAATACTATTCAAAACGTCACATTTGTTAAGACAGTCTCAATTTCTAAGTTACAAATTGTTTTCCCCAAAAATAATCTAGGCCGTTTAATTATTAAAAAACATTTTTTTCAGTAGTAGGATAGCTTGTTCGTATCATTTAACACCTTTTTTTGTCTATCACAGATGGTGTCATTGAGCTTATATGGATAAGCGATCACATTTTCTACATCAAAAGTAATTTATCTATCAAACTCATGGTATTTCTTTTTTTTTTTTGCAAGAACTAACCTTCAAAGCCTTTGAAAGCTTTATTGAGATCTAGACTTAAATAGTGTATGAAACATTACTTAGTAAATAACCCAACCTAATCTGACCTAAATTTTGTAACCTATCCAAAAAATAATTTGAAAATATTCAAAACAGCTAAAGCTTGATTGATCAAATGTGAGAGAAAATTTTTATGAGATTGACACCTGCTCGGTTTCAAAAACAGTTATCTTACACACCTTGCTAAAGAATCGATTTTTTTAATTAACTTGAAAACGACTTTGTCTATACATACTTGATGTTTAAAAGCAAATTAACAGAGTAATTCACATCCCCTAGTGTTAATTACGATCGGAATTCAATTAAATTCACAATTCATTGAGTACTGAGAAAGATGAAAAAAAATTTCTTAAAGAACTTGAAAAATTTGATTTCAGATCATTTTCTGTTTGAGTTGAAAAGAAAAAAGAAAGAAAAAAAGGAAAAATAGAGAAATTAAAAAATAAAAACGCTGAGTCATGAATGAAGCAATGACTTTTTCAAAAAAACTGAAAGTCAGACATGCTTCAAGCTTTTTTTTGCTTCAAATTTTTAAGTTTCATGAGAAAAAAACTCTGAATGAAAATCTGACTTTTAAACCAAATAAATGTTTTAGAAAATATTTTGCTGACCTGACTAGGTCTATCCTCAATATTACTGTTAGTTGTGAGAAGGTTTTACCCGAGGAATATTTTTCTGACTCGACCCGAACGAGTCGAGTTGACCCGATGCAGTAAACCAAAATGTTTTTTCCCGACTCTACTGACATTTATACAACCCTACTTCACAAGATTTTGATATTGATTAGCATATACTATTTATGATACTAACAATTTTTTTTGCAGGTTACAACGTGTGTATCTTTGCGTACGGCCAGACAGGCGCCGGCAAGTCGTACACCATGATGGGCAAGCACGACTCCGAGGGCGAAGCCGGGATCATCCCCAGACTTTGCAAGGACCTCTTTAGAAAAATTGGACAGGATTCGGACCCAGACTGTCAGTACTCTGTTGAGGTATAAGATAACATCTCCAAAGGGTGATATCTCTTGTAATATTTATGAAGTAGATACTCGAAAGGACTCGAGACTAATGCCCCTAATTTGGGTAAAAAGATAATCAAAGGGTTTGAAGATTTTTAATCATTCGGCAATATGAGACATGCTTTATTTCAATGATTTTTTGTGTGGGGTTAAAATATATGTTCTATCGTGTTTAAACCAGAATAGACACTCAACATTCCATTGCACCGTGATGTGTTTAAATAGATTTTAAACTGTAACAAAGATCTCAGCTCTAATAGCAATGATCATGTTGCTATGATTAAGTTGAGTCGTTGTACTCATTTTTTTTTCACGAAACAAATTGACTTGACAACAAGAAATTTCATTTTTACAACATCATAATATTTTCCTTGAAGATTAATCAGAAGTCTGAACATTTCATATTTATTGGTTGATATGAGTTACCTAAGTAAGAAAATAAAGATTTGCATAAATTATGAAAGAATTTTAAGATTTAATTGCGACATTTCAAAATATTTTTGAAACTAGTACTTGCAAGAGAAGCTTGACAAGTCTGTTAACAACAAAAAAAAATATTTTTTTGTGCAAAATGGGTCAACTTAGTCATGTCAATACGATTGTAAATTCTTAAATACTCTAACTTTTAAAACATAGACCATTATATGAAAAAAAAAATTCTTTATAATCTAACTTTTAAAACATAGACCTTTAAATATATGAATAAAAATTTTCTTTAAAATATAAGTGTGGCAGCTTACTAGTGTACCTTAACATACTTACGTCATTAAAACCAGGTGAGCTACATGGAAATTTATTGCGAGCGGGTTCGAGACTTGCTTAACCCTAACAACAAGGGTAACCTTCGGGTCCGAGAGCATCCCTTGCTTGGACCCTACGTGGAAGATCTCTCAAAATTGGCGGTCACATCTTTTGAAGACATCAGAGAACTAATGGATGAAGGAAATAAAGCAAGGTAAGCTCAGTGTTGCCAGGTCTGGTGGAATGCCTTAAAATTGGAACTTAAAAATTTTGTGCCTACAGGAGATTCAAGATAGAACATACAATGTTTTCTTCTATTTTTGGTGGAATTTTGAGGACATTTCTGGCAATACTGGGTAAGCTAGACAGTGTTGCTAGAAAGTCACTATATATTCCACTAAATGCGATCAAAATTTTACATCAGTTTTTGAAGACTTTGATGAAAAGACAGCATGTACTTTAATTTTAAAATGGATTCCACAACATTTGGAAACGTTGGCTGAAAAGCTCAACCAATCATCGATCAGTTCAACGAATTTTTAACAATACTTCGGTGTGATATTTATTGTACTGTAAGAATCAGTATTTCCACTTGTGAATGGTAAAAACTTGTAAAATGGCTTTAATGCATCGGTCCATGGTAACTATGCTTGTAATCTACGAATTTAAAGATTTTAAAAGTTTTCACTACTGCTGTGTTTGCAAATTAAACATTTTTCTTTAAACTTGTAAATTACAAGTAGGTGAGTGTAAAACAGGTTCTTGTAAGATTGGACCTTGCAAGTGTAGCTATCAATCCACCTAAAAAGTTGTGCGTTTTGTTTTATTTATAAAAGGAAAAAAAATCCAAGTTCGTAACTAACCTAACTCATTATAATTTGATTTTTATAATTGGTGTAGCCTTGTTTAATTCATTTAACAAAAAATTACCTACAAAGAATTTTTTGTGAATGAAAAGAAATTGTGATTAAATACACGACTCAGATACTGTTTGAAAAGTGTAAGGTCGATCCAAGCCGAGTCGAGTCGAGCCATGCACTTGTATGAATTATCTAAGCTAAGTCGTATAAGAACTAAAAATCAAATATTTATTTAATCAATTAGTTTTGTTAATTGAGCGTTGAAAGCAATTACTTAGAGCAAATGTTAATTCAGATTAAAATTAATCCTCAGCTTAAGAAGAATTATCAATTTTATACTTAATTAATATGAGTCGGTGTAAAACCGTATAGAGTAAAATTAAGCCGGTTTTGGTTTAAGAATATCGTTAATCCAAATATGGATCAACTAAACCAGACTTTGATTAAAAAGTATTGAAGTTGTTTTAATTCTTTTAATACTGTGAGACCTCTAAACATACACTGTCCAAAATTATTTTTATAAAATTCGAAGATGATAGATATTTCTTACTTTAATGTCAGCGTTTTGAAATGATAATTTTTTTAACTTAAATTCTTAAAGCACGAAGAAAAGCATTTTAATTTTTTCCTCATTCCTTTTAATCGTGATTTTGTTGAAGCCTTAGTAACAGATCAAGAAGTTTATCATCTTTAATTAATTGAATAATTTTATTGGTTTTATATAATGAGAAAGCTTAGTGGTATCACTGTAGTGTGTATTTATATGACTATACTTGAATATATGTACAATCAAACATCTTTGGATGTTAATAATAAATTTTGTTTAAATATTTTAGTAATTGAGCGATTTCAACGCGTCTGATTCAAGTGTTGCCAGCATTTAAATTACCCCAAAATCTTCACAAAATATATAACAGCATAATATGGATAACCTTTTGACACGTCCGTTCAATTTTGTACTTTATTTCTCAGGTTAAATCTCAAACTGTCACGTACTCCATACATATTGTCGCAATGTAAATTTATCACAAATTTAAATTTTAAAATTTTATCTTTATCAACAAAACCTAATCAAACGTTAGGTTAGGTTAAGGGGCCGGCCCCTAGCCCTGCGGGTTGCAACGGGACCATCATTGTAACAATACGGGAACTGCTATAATTTTACATTGTGACAATATGGTAATAGCGACTATATGAGATCCCCTGATATCACTCTCACATACATTTTTCCTTTCATGAATATAAGTGCAACTTGCTACTATAATGTACTCCCCTAATAATAAAATCCTTTACTTCAGAAAAGCTATCCAGTACATATAAATCATTGTTTTAACGTTTTAGATTGCACTGTGACATCTTAGACTTGTCTTACAATCGGTTAGCAGTTTCATGGAAACGCCATTGGTCAGATTTTTAAAAGCAAAACTTCTTTCAACGTTAGAGAAGGAGTTCCACACTGTCTAGTCTTTGTTTGATAAACAAGACAAAGTTTTTAGCAAACTTCTTAAGCCTTAGACAAACAAGACATGACCAAGTGCATTGGCTTGAATGAATGCATTTGAGTTATCGGCAGAGATGAAAAATTCAAAGCGTTTTGTTACAAAATAAAAGACTGTACGTTTAAGACTTGAGAGCCAGGGTGGGTTTTCACAAAAACTCTAACGAAAATCTTACAACATTTCTTAAAAAGTTCATCTTATCCATGTTGCTTTAAGCTAATGAACATTGGTGTAAGATATCTAAGATTAACAAGTAAGATTTGGGAATTTTCGTAAGATTTTTTTTGTAAAAATGGTCCTTGTTCTGCTCGATTTGGTGGAATTACGTAGAATTGGAACTCTACCTAAACTTTTGTTGTTATTCAAAGAGACATTTTCAGTAGAAGATGAGATATTCTGTTCAAATTTTGGTGGAATTTTCATCTGATTTCGGGCAACACTGCTTCAGACCCTATGCAATTGAGCTGGGCTAGCATTCACAACACTTTTTGCTAAAATCTTTGACAATTTATTAAAACATTTTTCTTTTAGTATAAGGCTGTTATACTTGGTATTGACGACAATAAATGATGAGTAAGTTCGAAATAAAATCGTTGGATTTTATTAA
>LR040417.1:27280-38256 GCA_900607525.1 Apocyclops royi
TTGTATGGGTCAGCTTGTTCACGCTATCTAATCGTGATCAAAAGGAAAAGGAAATGTAGATTCTTAAATATACATTATTCTGAACTTAATTGATAAATAGATATATACCTCAGGCTACCGTCAAAGATTTAGGAATGTTCGATATTTTTATATCACAAACATCTGACCATTTTAAAAATGCGAAAAATTTTTTTGTATGTTGAATAAACGAACATTACTGTTACTGAGCTGTCTAAAAAAAGTTTGTTTTTTCATATTTTCAAAAGCTTGTTATCTATTTAAAACTATAACAATCTCGGTCGAATGTTGATTATTGAGGTAAAAAACATGTTTAGAGGTTAGCTTACATCTTATATTTATCACAAGTGAGTCATTTTTAGTTTGAAATAAGATTTTACTTTACCAAAAAGCTTTTTTTATTGAGTAAATTTTACAAAGCATCGTAGGCTTCATCGCTTTACACAGTATTGCACAAAAGTCTTGCCAGAAATCTGATAAAAATTTCGCCAAATTCTGAGCAAAACAGTGTATGTTTCAATTACGGTTGCTCGTTTTACACAAATCTTTACTGAGTATTGCCAAAAGTGCCATCAAAATTTCACCAAAAACTGAACAAATAAATGTTTTTTCATGGTAAAGTTCCTTTTTTGACACGAAAGCTCATGGTTTCAACTTTGGGGAATTTCCCCAGATCTTGCAACACAGAACTACTTTGCTTGCAGGACCGTGGCGGCCACGAACATGAATGAGACCTCATCGAGGTCTCACGCGGTCTTCACGATAATCTTCACGCAACACAAACTCGATAAGGATTCCGGACTGACCGCGGAAAAAGTAAGTCAATCGAATATTTTAAGAATAGGTATCGATTCGACAAATTAACCTTTGTGATGTATAGTGAAGGGCAATTATCTAATTAAATTTATTAACTTTTCGTTGGACTTTGTAAAGGTTAGATTTTTAAAGTAAAAACTTAAAATCTTAAAAATTCGATTTGTGACAATATCACATAGTGACAACACGGGACATGCGACAATTTGACAATTTCACTAAGCTGTTGGTGGCAGATCTGGTGGAATTCCCCCCCCCCAAAAAAAAGTGTCCTTGAAGTGAATTATTTCATCTAGTGTTTGGTGAAATTTTGATCGTTTTACGTCTCGCACTACTGGTCTCAGATAATATGAAAAAAAACTCTGCACCTTAGGAAAATTTAAGAGCAAGCAATCAATGAATTAGACGCAATTTTGAAAAGTATTTTTTTCGAAACTTCTTTTGTCCTTATTAAGAAGTGCTATCGAGGCTCGTTAACTTTTTTTCTTTGCAGAGACTTGTCTAATTGGTCAATTTTTTTTTTCCAATTTACAACAGAACCTTTTTGAAAGTTTTACTTTTGTGTGAGCTAATTGGAGTTCAGGGACCAAAATTTTGGCCCGGTTGGGTGGATATTCACAAAACGTCTTACGAAATTTCATCTTTTCAAACAGCTGTCATGCATATCTCGAATCAATTAAATGTTTGCATGAGATTTGAAATATATCCACCTTAAATTTGACAAAGTAAAATTTTCGCTGCCACTTCTGTACCCACCCAGGTTCGCCAGTCAGCGAGTTTACAGTAGTTAGTAATATAGTTCATTAGTAAGTCAACGAAAATTTTTCTACATACATACTCGATCAATATCTAAAGTATCTTTAAAGGCTAACAAAGGAACAGAAGAGGCGTCGGATGGGTTAACCAACTAAATCCAATTTTATGATAATGGATAGAGATAATAATTCAAATGTCTTACATCTGTGAAATGGATAAACGTATACATAATTTACCGTTACAGGTGAGCAAAATCTCGTTGGTCGATTTGGCCGGATCGGAGAGGGCTGAGTCAACGGGCGCCCAGGGGAAGCGACTCAAAGAGGGAGCCAATATCAACAAGAGCTTGACTACACTTGGAAAAGTTATTTCGGCTTTGGCAGAGCAGGTGAGGCACCCTGGATCGTAGACAACAAAATACTTTTTTTACGATTTTTTGAACTATCGTGGTTCAACAACAAAATTTTTCCAAACAGCGAATCAGCTGTCTTTTCTTGATAACTGCTCGTTACGTGTAAAGCTACACTGTAGAAAAATTACGTGAAAAAGTGTCACAAATTAAAATATTTTATCCTATAAAGGGGATATTCATATAGACGAGTTATTATAAATTTTTACTTTTAAATTACCTAAGATAATTCTAGTTAATTTTTACAGTGTCTGTCTCTTATCATCTTAAGAGAATGACTCGTGTAAAATAAGCTTGCGCTTTTGATAATGAGTTTCAGACGTTGTTTATTTTTTTTCTTTGCGATAGCCTAAATATTGAAACATCGATTATTTAAGAAACTTTTAGGAACGACACTAAGAACTAAAGGGCTGTTCACATTTGATCGTACGACCTTGCAACTTGGTTAGAACTACAATTTGCAATGATTTGGCAAGGCTGTGAACTTGCCTTAGAGAAGTCATTGCCTGCAACTATCTTGTAACCTATATTTGAAAACTAGCAAAAGCTTAGGACAATCAATCATACACAAGTCGCAAAGTCATACGATCAAATGTGAACACCCTTTAAGTAAGCAACCCAGAAAAATTGAAAACGACATTTTTATCAACTATTGGGTTAAGACTTGTTTTCCAAACTTTATATACCGGTAATTCATATGAATTTTTTTAAAAAAGATAGAAAGTAATGAAAAGCCCGGTATAGCATGGTAATCAACTAATTACTTTCAATCGTTCACAAATTAACTTTCAGCAAAGTTCGGGAAAAAAGAAGAAAAAGAACGACTTCATTCCATACCGGGACTCCGTCTTGACGTGGCTCCTCAGGGAGAACTTGGGTGGGAACTCAAAGACGGCCATGGTAGCGGCCATCTCGCCGGCAGACATCAACTACGATGAGACGTTATCCACCCTTAGGTACAACGTCTGAGAAGAAATAATTACATCTTAAAGTGGCGAGATTTTTAACCTAAATTTTTATCATCGAGATAAAAAAGTTAGTTCTTTCACTTAATAAAAATATATATACTCGGAAAATTAAAATTAATTAATTGCAAAACAAACTATTTCAAACCCAATCTTCTCTCCAGGTACGCCGACCGTGCTAAGCAGATCGTCTGCAAGGCTGTTGTGAACGAGGACGCCAACGCAAAGCTGATCCGGGAGCTGAAGGAGGAGATCACGCGCTTGCGAGACCTGCTCAAAGCAGAAGGAATCGAGGTTGAGGAAGGTGAGATACTAAGCTGTCCCTTTGAAACGAAGACTTAGCAAATGGTTTAACTTTTTTTCAAAAGAACATTTTTTTTTCACGAGAAGGAATAATATTAGCGTAGCCCACTTATTAGGCGAAAAATAAACGGCTTTCTTTATAGCACTATAGCTTTTGGTGGCATCACCTCATACCTAGGGACATTTTCCTATTCCCATTCAGTACCAGTGTTGCCAATTTTGGTGGAATTCCTTAAAAAGTAACAAGAATGTCAGACAATTATTGGAGGAATTTTATTGGATTTCTGGCAACACTGAATTGCTCATTGCTGATCTCAATAGAACCACACAATCGATTAGGGTTAAGTTGTTGTCTCGTTGTCTGCTCAACCCGAGTAATCATCACAACATTAGAGATAAAAATTTTGTGGAATTTTGTGGAATTTTTTGGATTTTTGTTAATTTCTTATTTCAAAGTTTATTCTTCTAATTTCAAAAGGTATTCATTATGATTTGCCAATACAAGTAAACTGAATTTCACACCACCTTAATATGTTTATAAGCCCCCCCCTCAAATTTTGACTCCTGTATCTAGTGTTCCCCTCTGAAGATAGACTTATCTGAAATGCTCATACTCAGGAAAACAATCTATGCTACTTTAGTGAATTATTATAACTTAATGATGAAAGTAAATTACTTCAAAGTGGACTAATTGACCCATTAAGAAATGATCATGGCATAATAACTTGAGCTCCCATGTGAGAAAGTTGAATTTAGGCTCGGAGTCTAAGAAAATCTTTCAATTCAAACATCTAATCTATAATTTAAAAGTAACGATTTAACATTATTTTTCAAGAATTTGAAAAAAGTATAATACCTCTTTGAACATATTAATTTAAAAGAAATGGAAATAAAACAAATCTAATTCTCCATTTTTCTCTTTTTATTTTTTTTTTAAAGGAGGAAAAGTGATTTACACGAAAGAGAGTAAGTCTTGAGACAATGAACTTTTTTATGCAACCGAGATTTTTTTTCCTATAAAAAGTTCGCTTTAATGCTTTATACGTGCTTTTCATTGCTTGCTCCGACTGCAAATCCCCGCTTTGGATAAATTTTTTTTAACCCAGTGCTTTACCAAGTTGTGTCTTGTATATTATTGTCAAAAGAATCCTGGACTTTGTGAAAAATTTGTATTGGACACTTTGTGCCAAATCATCTTGATGACCCAAATATTTAGGTTCTATGAACCTGTAAAAAGTCTTTCAAAGCAAAAACGATCATTTTACTCGTTAAAAACACTCTAACCAAAACTTGTTTGTAATGCTTAAAATCACAGAATTCGGGGCTGAACCAACAAACTGAGTATTGTTGTTCGAGGTTGCGTGAAAAGTTCCTTGTGTGTTGCCCTGCTTTCTGGCTTGCTCTCTTTGTCATGCTTCATAATAGCATAGATATCGATGGTGCACTAGGTACAGATATCAACCACATATTTCTAGATAACTACAAAACTTGATTATCTTCATAAATCTTGATTGATTATGTCTTGTCTATCTGTGGTTAAGCTATATAAGTTGAGTGGAGAAAACTTTTTTACCTTGTGAATTCAAAAATGCATTGACAGTTAAGTCAGTTTAAGCAACCCTATGCTTTCGATATCTATGAATTTTCTATTTTATCAATTCATTTTCCTTACATGACGTGACTTTTAAACGGGGTGTGTCAATACTTGACTAAATTGTCGATTGTTTTTTTTCTTGATATCAGAAAGATTCAGATGAAAATTTGAACCATCAGTAGTCAGTGTTATAAAAAATTACGATCCTATTTTACGACCAAGTTGTCCCACTTCATTAAAAAAGCAAAATTTTAGTTACTTATAAAAGGGTCCAGCTTTTCAATCGTAACTCGAATAATACGATCGTAATTCGTTTATAACATTGACTCATACTGGTGGCATTTCAAATATTGTCGCAGTCTTGAATTGCCGTAAATTGGAAATTATTTTTTTTAACTTTAAGATGCTCACATCCTAATCCAAATTAATCTACGTATATTGAGTACTGCCGGGGGCATCCATTGCGACAATTCTATACTGCTACAATATGGGAATGGTGACAATATCAATCCTTCATATAAGATTAGAAGACCTTCATGAACTCAGTTAATGATTGAAAGACAAGTGATCAGCAGTCAATGTTATAAAAAAATTATGATCGTATTATACGAGTTACGATTGAAAAGTTGGACCATTTTATAATTAACTAAAATTTTGCTTTTTCAATGAAGTAAGACAACTTTGTCGTAAAATACGATTGTAATTTTTTATAATATTGACTACAGGACTGCTTACCCCATCAACCTCTGAATCAAACATCTGTGTTTAAACATGATTTTTAATTCAGGTATTCATATTGTGGTTGGCCTAGGTTAGCAATTAGAGAAGTTTAGGGTTCGAATAAAGAGGAATTCCACCAGATCTAGCAACACTGCCCCTATCCCTCCCTCCCTCCCTCCCTCCACTAATGAATATTTTCTCGAGAAAAGAATTGTTTAGATTTTGGTGGAATGTGAATGTAATTTTCTGGCCACACTGAACAAAAACAAGACGCGGTTCACACTTTGACCTACCACACCTATTCACTTCATGGAAAAATGTTTTCATCGCTTTGTAAAGAATGTCTTTGCTATGACCAATCAAATATCAACAAATTCAAATAAAAGTGAAATAATTTTGGTAGAGTCATCTTGTCTAAGCGCGTGTTCAGTGGTGCCAAAGTTGGTGGAATTCCCTAAAGTAAAAACTTCTTAATTGTTGTTGAATTGTTTTCTGTGAAAAAAACAAAACTATATTTTTGGTGGAATTCCAACAACCTTCCTAGCAACCCTTAATGTTCCAACTCTGTGTACATTTTGGAAACATAAAAACTATTCAATCGAACTTAATTATCAAACTTGAAATATTTCTTGTTTAGTGAACTTAGAATGGTATTAAAATATTTCTTAAGAAAGTGTTACGAATTTTTATAAATTATTCTGTGTAAAGTAATTCATGTTTGTGAATTTCATTTATTATTATTAAAGGATTTTTTAATTTTTCCCGTGTAACACAAAGCTTCTGCAGATTATAAAATTTCCTTTTTATCAAAGCAGGCTAGCTTTTTTTCTTTTTGCCTTTGTTTTATTTACTGACGCTATCAAAGGTACTTACTTAAGATAATTTCAAAAGCTAGACCAATTTTGTTTCATAACAGAATAGCTCCCAAGTTGTAAAAGCGAGAATCAGGATTTCGTTATCAAAAAAAAAAAAAAAAAAAAAAACTTTTTAGGTAAAAACTCAAAAGTTCATTAACGTGATTTTCAAAAAACCTCAACTTGAAATTAGGGTTGCTAAAGAAGTCTCGATAGAATAAAAGGCTATAAAAACTTTTAAAAATTGCAGAGTCTAACCTTAAAATAACGATCTTTGAAAGAAATTTTAAAACTTCTTATGAAAATCTTTAAAAAATCTTTCGATTTTTTCTAAGTTCTCGATTTATCGATGTATGGGAGCAAACTAATAAGTAAAAACAATTTTTGTAAATTTTAAGAACTTTTGTGAAATCCGTCAAATTGTCAAAAATTCTTGAGAAAATTTTAAGAAAATTACAAGTTTTATATGTTTTAATAAAATGAACCTCATATAAAGAAATGGAATTTTCAAAAGATGGTATTAAGGATGAGGTTGGCTATCTGAAACTTACTTCGACTCTTTGTCTTTGGTTTTGTTTGTGACGTATCAATAAGAATTCGATCTTCAGAAAACGAAATAACAAATGACATTTTTTAAGGAGCTTCCGGAGGGGGTGTCCGAATATCTTGCAGTGGTGAGCCCAAGGCCCCCGGGGCGGCCTCAACCATCGCTGAGGAGGCGGTTGATCAACTCCAAGAAAATGAAAAATTAGTTGCAGGTGAGGGGGCAGGTGTTTCAATTCAAGCATCACTGGGCAAACACCTGAAGTAGGGCTCACATATTATCGCAATACTTGCGGTCGCTTTGCGACTTGATTTTGCCAAGAGATTTGCGTTTATTTTGCGACCAAAGGTGAATGTTTAAAAGTCTCGGTCACATAACTATAGGGTCGGGCGCACGAAACCTCAAGTCTATCTATGTAGTTGCAGAAATCAATAGACTTTTTACATTTGCAAAACAAGCTAGAGTCAATGGTTAGGTGACCGAGACATAATTGGTCGCAAGGTCGCATAAGCATTGTATCAAGGTCGAAGACTAGTCGTAGACTACTTAGCGACTAGTTGGCGACCAGCCTGCGATTAGTACCAGACTGGTGTCAGACAGGTCGAATTCTTGCAACCTTGAATCTGTCGCAAAATTTGACCACGTAACACTCTACACAACCTACACGCAAGTAGTTGCGATCAAATGTGAACTAGGCGTTACCTAAATAATTAGCAAGTAATTAGCCGTAATTACAAAAGTACACTTTAATCAAATCACAATAGTAATTTTTGAAAAAGATGAAGAGTAGAAAAAAAATATCTCGCGGAGAACGCTCTATCTTATCTTATAAAAAGAAGAAATCGGAACTTTTTTTAACAGAGCTGAATGAAACTTGGGAGGAGAAACTTCGTAGAACTGAATCTATCCGACAACAACGCGAAGCCGTCTTTGCTGAAATGGGAGTTGCCATTAAGGAGGACGGACAGACTGTCGGATTCTTCTCCCCTAAAAAGGTCCGACACACTAACTCCAAAAATGTTAACACTATCTAGATCTCATTTTAGATACAAGAAAAAATGACTAGTATTTTATATGGATACAATCATTAAAATATTAAAATTTGAAATAATCTTTTTCGTGATCACAGACACCTCATTTGGTCAATCTCAACGAAGATTCATCTTTGTCGGAGTGTCTTCTCTATTACATCAAGGAAGGGATCACCAGAGTTGGGTCACCGGATGCCAACCTGCCGCAAGACATTCAGCTGGTCGGCGCTCACATCCTCAGCGAGCATTGCGTCTTTGAGAACTGCGAAGGAATAGTCAAACTCGTTCCAAGTGTAAGATATCTCTCACGAATACTAATTCGCACTAAAACTCATTCGTACGAAATTTTGTAGGGGCAATATGTGGGCTCGGTATGGCATAGCCTACATACGAAGCCTATATTCTCGTCTAAATTAGACCGGGCCGATTCCTTTTGCTATGACCCGGGCTAGCTTTTTTTGTTAGTTTGACCCGGCCTGAGGCGGAAATTCCAGCCTGTGCCCATCACGATTTTCTCTATAATTTCAGCCTGGAGCAATTTGTTTCGTTAATGGTCGTAACGTTGAGAGCCCTATAGTTCTCAAAACCGGGTCTCGAGTCATTCTCGGCAAAAATCATGTCTTTAGATTCAACCATCCCGAGCGAGGTAAACCATCAAGAATGCCACGAAATTCCACCAAAAATTACCACAAATTATTAAATTCTTTATTTACACTTATTTTGAGAATGATATAATATAATGAGAGAGTTTCACCAGAGCAAAGACCCTTGACCTTCAACATTCAATTCAAGTCAAATAAGAAACTTAAGTGTTTCATCTAGGAAGTTGCGTCATCGTAGGCGACTGTATATACCTATTAGTAACGATATAACAAAGAATAATTCCTGTTAACGGAATTTTTCTATTGCTTCCTTTAGTCACCCAACCTCTCATTCTTAAAAAACGTAATATTATTTTTCAGCTCGGGAAATTCGAGAAAACGGCGAAAACATGACGACGAGCGAGGTCGAGCAAAGGCCGGTGGACTGGGACTTTGCCCACGAGGAGCTGATGGCCAAGCAAGGGATTGACCTAAAGCAGGAGATGGAGAAGAAATTGAAAGAGATGGAAGACCAGTGGAAGAAAGAAAAGGAAGAAGCGCACGAGGCATTCAGACAGGAACGCAAGGTTTGACTCGAACCATCACGAAACCTATTGAAATTTTAAGCCATTGACGTCTCAAATATTCGAATCTGTCTAACTTTATTTTGAGTAAATTAACTGGAGTTTTCTCAGTCGATGTTATTAAGTTTAAAATATAGTTTTCATTATTCACTGTCGGGGGACTGATCGATAAATCTAAAAATCTTCAATTATTGGAAAAAATAATCGAAATTTTTTTGGGCCGATATTTTTTTTGGGCCGATCATTGTTTTGAGTGATTAATTTTACCCAAATTATCGAAGTTACACATATCAATCTCAAGAAAGCTTTTTATTACATAAACGTTTTTAATATTGATTTGAAGAAAACTGTCTTGACCCATTTGGAGACGCGTCACGTCACCTCTCCACTACACCAATATTTCTTTTTCAGAAATATGAAGATCAAATTGAAAGTCTTCAGAAACAGGTGATGGAACAGAGTATGACGATGTCCATGTACAGTTCCATAACACCTGAAGAGTATCACAACAACGAAGAGGATGTCTTTGGTGAGATTCTTTCATGAACAGTCAGACAGTGTAGCCAGAAATAACTCTAAAATTTCACCAAGAGCTAAACAAAATTTTGTATTTTCCGTTTAAAACTCTTTAAAATAACTAGAATTCGTTGTTCGAGTTTTGGAGAATTCCACCAAATCTGGCAACATTGAATGCACCCAACATAACCTGACGCTTAAATATCAAATGTCCACAACTTAAGTGCATTTTTTTAATTTTTAGGTCTATTTCCATTATCAAATGTTATATATAGGCTCAATGCAATAAAGTTACAAAACGTTTGTAAATACATTGAATCGGTTTAGCACATGTTACTGTGATGAAAAACTGTGACGGTACCTGCATGATAATAACAAGTGAACGTCACACTTTTCATCTTATGTAAACTAAAATCTTCATTTGAGATAATAGCTGATATCTTTGTAAGTCATCTCATCTCAAATTTGAGATGAGACTATTTACGAAGATATCAGCTAAAATGTCTCACAAAAACAAAAGATGATTTAAAAAGATGTAATAAATAAAAATAACTACTTACTTTTATCACAGACAATTTATTCAAGAATATTAAATCTCAAAGAAGTTCAAGGCTTAAATTGTCGAATTTCGTGGTTCAAAACTCTGTTTGAAATTCTTAAAAATAGTTTTCAAAGCTGGATCGTATAAATTAAAATAAAATCTTTTTTAAGTGAACCCTATTTTTGAAGTTGAATGTAATTGGACGGACCGCGAATACGAACTTGCTGCGTGGGGTTTCGCAAAATGGAGGAGGCATCAGGTAATGATAGTTTTTCGCGAAAAGGCACGTTAAGACAGCAAGAAAGACACGTTGCTTTAAGAAAATGCTTTCGCTTATACAATAAGTTAACAGCTTTCACTGTGTGTTTGAATTTAACTACAGGTATGTTTTTTAAATTGTTGTTTTTCTGAAAAATGAATAAAATTAATAAATTTTACTAAAATATCTATTTTTCAATAACGAAAACTTTTTCGTTTCGTGTGCTATGAGACACATTTCTAAGTTTAGGTAGGCAATTTATCAAATAAAATTTACTTATCTATAGAAATGGGAAAGCTTATTTAGGGTATTATTATTAAATCAGAAACCTCACATTGTCCCAAAATAGATATTGGTTGATGGACAGGGGGAATGGGGGGGGGGGGATGTTGACCGGGGGCCCGGGGCGTTAAATATGGGGAAATAGTTTAAAGGGTTCCGCCCGGGTGGATTTTTTAATTTTTGCTCAATAATGAACGGGCGCGGAA
>LR040563.1:8710-20573 GCA_900607525.1 Apocyclops royi
GGCCTATAAAAAGTATTCCTAATATTTCATTAGCGATCATCTACTTAATTCGTATGTTTGAAAATCGTGTCTTTCTTGGTAAAGCTGTAGCTTATCACATAAAAACAGGAAACCCTCAAAACATGCTAGGCTAGTCATAAAAAACTTGCTTGCAGGTACAAAATAAAATAACTATTCTTCATAAGTCATCTTGAATAGTGAAGTGCATTATATTAATAATGTACCTAATAAAACTTATATTTATTCAATATAACGGCCTATGTTACAACCTAATTACCTCAAGGTCATCATCAGAAATGAGATTGATCAGATGGTGTTCAGAAATGGTCAGAAATTCTTCATTTTGAACAACCTGCAGTCAATGTTAAAAACGAATTACAATCGTATGATACGTGTAAGCTGTTCCACCTTACTAAAAAGTAGTATGTTCGTCAATAATAACTGGTCTAGCTTTTCTATTGTTGCGTGGATTTTCGGATAAAATGACTTATATAACATTGACTACTGAAGTCAATAACAGCAATATAGGTTAAGTTAGTTATTTTACTATCATGTGTTAGTTTTGTTTTAGCGCCCAATGACGTTAGAGGAATATCATTTACCGCAGAAAAATTTTGCAGAGCAAAGGTTCTAGCTTTTTGTTGAAGATCATGACAGGCGTGTGACTCTGCAAAGTCGTGGATTCCGAGACAATTTGTTTCGTCCATATGACTATCTAGAAACTAAAATCAAATAAACCTAGTTATCGTCAAATATTTAAATTGGTCTTAATCACATTATCATAAATCGAAACAACGATTGCACGAAATATTGCGAAGAAGTTCTGAAAAAAAATGTTTTTCGAGTCTCCTTTTTAAGACGCCCAACCTCTAATCATTGTAATATAATATCACCGATCATTTCTGACAATACCCTTACGTTAAAGAATAATTTACATCAGAAAACCGCATTAACTTTTCACGAAACAAGCAGCGGGACCAAGTTTACATGAGAAGGGTATGATTAATTGTTAATTGGATTGACCCTTAGACATACCTATGCCATATATTTATAAACCTCTGATCTCTTGTAGTTCCTAATTCTGTTACAACACAGTTAATGGTACAAGTACCCCACTTATTGATTACAATATATAGCACATAAAATTCTAGGATTTTGTATTTTTTTGCTACAAAAACAATAAAAATTCAGCCATTCTCTTAATATCCTTAGCTTTGTTTTGGGTGGGGTGCTTGCGCCATTTCCAGCTTGTGAGAAAATTAAGAACTATATAACAATAAATCATGAGATCAGCAGTCTATAAATATATTTGTCTCCTATGGCGGCTACATCTAGTCCATGTCACAGCTAGCAACGTAACTAGTACGACTTAATACCTGACAGCAAGCATCTCTGACACTCAAAATTTCAAGAAGATTAGCGGCCGCGAGCAAACTTTGAACGTTTTCTCGGTTAATATTGACCACAGTGGTGTATGCAAAGTTGATCAGGTTTTCAGCGACGCTGGGTTCGATTCCAGTCAGAGGAACTTTCATTAGTTGAGATTCGGTCATATCACATGTGAACATTGCCTCGATAAAAAAAATACTCATGGTGGTTTAATCTATTGCCTAACAATAAAAATAGGAAATTATCGATTGAATTCGAATTGTCACAACTTCTAAATCGTCGTTTTCTACACAATCAGTTCCGTGGGTAGTCTAGTGTTGCCAGAATTGTCATCAAAATTTCACCCCAAACCTAAACACAACGTTAAAAGTTTTTTATAAAACTTTTGTAAAAACAAATTGATATTCGGGAATTTCCACAAAACTGTCAACACTGGTGGGGACTAGATTTTTTAATTTATGACTTAAAATACTAAATAATATAATCAATTTTATGAGTTTTTCCCCAGGGCTTCTTTTAAAAAGAAGCTTTCAAACATAATTTCATTAATATTAATATTCAAAAGATAAATAATTAAGTGAAAAATTATTTTTTGGGGCACGATGTTCTTGAGCTATGATCCAAAAAATTTTGTTGTTGTTGTTGCTTAAAATTGAAATAAATGTGGTAGTTTATAACCTAGTTATGGACATTTTTAGTGCATTACCAGTCAAATGTTGAATGAAAAACGAGACAGGTGTAGTGACGACAAAGAAATCACCCCAAACATGTTAAAAAGACGTTTTTACTATAGTTGAAGACATTTTTGAAACACTTCAAATTTCAATGAAGATATCTTTAAAAACTGCTAATGCCAAGTTCTTGTGAAGAAGCTGATCATAGTAGCATGTAATAATAGCTCAGAATTTGTATCTGTCTAAGCTTAAATGCATCTTAAGACAGTCTTAAGAAACCTGACTTCAGCCTGACTAAGAATGAAAATTTGGTATTGCCATGGTGCCACAGGTATCTAACTTACATCAGGCCTTAGCAACTTGCTAAGCCGCTCATGAGACAGGTCTGAAAATCTAGTCCTGTCTTAAATCTGTCTTAAATCTGTCATAAGTCATCTCACTAAAGCTTAAACAGATACGTAAATTTCAGCTATTGTGTGCGACTACAATTGAAAATCTTTCAAGCTAGATACACAGACATACCTTGAAGTAATTGCTAGCTGAAGCCAGGACGCATTTGTGTACTGGAAATTCTTTTTGACCAACAGCAACGATGACGTCACACAGTTCTCCAGTCTTACGTAGGTCGTTTAATCCGGAAAGAACCTGAAAGAAAGTCAGCCCTTTTACTCACAAATCAGTTATAATTTTTCTGTCATTTACAATATAATTTTTTAGATTTTTTATTTCAAAAAAATCTCATTTTCATCATTGATACAACATTAACCTAACTCATGAAAAAGGCGGAAAAAAATATTGATTTTATTAAAGACTTGATATAAATTAGTTTTGAAAGTAAAATATATTCGTTGATACTGTGACGATTTTTGTGCCTACTGGGGATTCAAGATAGAACATAAAACAGTTTGTTCTGTTTTTTAGTGGAATTTTGAGGACATTTTTGGCAACACTGGTCACCACACTTGGTGATTTTTCGAGAAAGAGAAAATCTTTTATAAAAAGATTGACAAAACAAAACCATGTCGCTAATGTGAATCAGTCTTAATCAATCATTTGAATCGGCAACTTACAGTTTTAAATCAATTCACGCAACAGTTTTTTGCTTCTAAAAAACCTCATTTTTAATGTAGCCCATGAGCAAGGTATCCTATGAAAAAAATTATATTCCACTAATAATTTTAATATTATCATTTATCAAATTGTGTTTTAGTAAGGTTTGTAAGAGGTTCTCTTCTGGAAGTAAATACCCAAACTTTTTTGCATTCAAGAATGAAACGTGTACCACTTCAGTAGACTGACCCTTTTATAAAACAATTAAATTTTTTAAAAGTTTTTTTTTTTTACCAAATGGCAATGATCATAGTCCTGAAACTTCCATTCATTCATCGATGGTCCCTCGAGACCAATCTCGGGTCCTTGTAGAGTTACATTGTGTAGGGTCCAGTCGAGTCTCGGTTTGCTACAGTTTCTTTTTGAAGTAACTGATTCAAGGGGATCAGCGTCTTGGAAGTTCTCTGACCTAGATGATCCGTTACCTGTAGAAAAAAATTTGAGACTCCATTTTGTTGGTGATCACCACCTATACAACAGACCTCCTTTCAAACAGGTTTAAATTTGTCCACTTGTGTACTAAATATATGTTTCTTTTTTAAACAAAAAAGAACTAGCTTAGCAGGAGGTAACTTGTATATTGTTATCTCCCTCGTTAGGAGAATTGGTAAGAGTGTTGCCAAACAGTGTTGCCAGAAGTGTCAAAAAAGACATTCAAAAATTGATTTTAGTTTCTGGTGGAATTTTGATGTCATTTCAGTCAACACTGATTCCCACAGCAGCTTAGTTGGTAAGATGAATACACACCTGGATCTGTGTGTCGCCGGACAAACCTCTCAGGCCCAGGGTGAGTACCTCGTGAAGACGAGTAAGCCATCCCACAATAATACAAAAAAAAAATTTTGCGTTTGATGTTGCGAGAAATCACGAATCGAAGGTTGATCTTTGGTAAACGTAAAAATGACGTTGCGTGCGAGAAAAAACAAAAACAAGTTTCTATTTTGTCAAGGACGAAAACTTATTTTCGTTTTTACATTGTTTTGGTGTTACAGAAAATCAAGAAGAAAGTAAATGGTTTTTGCACATGCCCTTAAAAAACTGGTTGAAAATGGTTGAAAATGGTTGAAAATGGTTCAAATGATATGTCAGTTTTCTGTTTGTTTTGAAACCGTGCATGCTTTCTCCAATCATTCGATAACCATGAAGGTCGAAAGCAGAAATTATAAGAAAGCCCTTGCGTAACTTTTCATTTTTACTCACCAAACCTCTCATGCAATATTAAGTTTCTCAGTATCTTAGTATCTTTATAATAATTCTGGATTCACTGTCTACTTTAAACAATTAAAAAAGATAAAAATACTTTTTCAATTTTTAGAATTTCGCCAGACCAAGCACAACTGGTTTAAACTTTGAATCTCAGTACAAACTTCAAGAAAAGACAATAAATTAATTATGAAATATTTTTCACTAAATATAGTCGAGGTTTTGAGAGTTGATATTTTCTTTTTCGTCTCTCAACTCTGTCCCAACTTATTAAAAAAAGTGTAAGATTTTTCCTATCTAAATCGAGGTTTCGAGACTTCACCCGTTGGTTTCCGCCTTTTATCCCTTTCTCTCTCTCTCCCACACACACTCCCCTTGCTGTGCGTGTGTAAGGTGATGTAAAAGGAAGGTAAGACAGGTTCCCTCTATTTTCTTCTTTCCCACAGGTAAAGAAAGGCATTCCGACTAAACTAAAATAAAACAAGTCTTAAGTTCTGTGGAGTTGGTAAGAAACTTTCTATAAATAAAATTATTAGTTAATTTGTTAGATAATACTTAATTTACAAACAGAAAAGTTTTGCTAGATTCATAAGACTTTTTGCTTCATTAAAATTAGGGAAACTTTAGACAGATCATATTCGCAGAAACGTTTTAATAGCAAGATTATAAGAGGTTTTGTTAAACAATGTTTTCCGTGCAATTTCTTAAGGAAAAAAATATTTACTTTTTAATTGATGAAAACTAAGTTAAGCTTAGAGCGTCGCTTACATAACCATTGCATCAAACCAATGTATCAGGAAGTCTAGAGCGTTGTACAAGTATGAAGTAACGTTTTCATTTGTACAATAGGTTACCTTTTTAGATCATGCCTTTTCCGGGCATTGATGGTGACGACAGTTCACTTATGAGTGACATCTCAGATGTCAACCCTGATGAACTTGCAAAGATGATTGCTGTAAGTTGAAGCTGACCAGTGTTCCCAGATCTGATGAAATTCACCCAATATCAAAACTTCAAATTTTTGTCTCCAAAAGTCAACTTACAAAATTTTTGTTCGAGTGTTTGGTGAGATTTTGATGACGTATCTGGCAACATTGGACCTGATTAAAACTTTTGAAATTCACATCAAAAAGTTAATATCTTTACCAGGTATATTTATACATATTAATTTTCATCAGATACGCTTATGTTACTGGGAGGGTAAGTTTGTGCTATCCGCTTAGACCTTTTCATACCTACCAACAGGGTGTCGACCAACTAGACGATGATCTGATGTCAAAAACCAAAATAGGAACCAATAAACCATCGAACCTTAAGTCTTCCGTCAAGGTAAAGTCCAACTTGAGGTTGAGTTTTAGGAAATGGAAAGTCAAATTTTGGTGAAATTTAAACGACATTTATGACAATACTGTTCTTAAGCACTTTGAAAACAGTGGTATATCTCCTGAGGAGAAAAAAGTAGAATTCATAAATTTCGAATTACGGCGATGCAACATCCTAGCCTAACATAACTTTTTCAGTCTGGCAACCCTGGTGGAAGAAAAGTTCAGTTTTCGAAGGATACAAAAGGAACTGGAGATTTTAGTGGTAAAGCCTTGCCCACATAACCATTGGGTCGGACGAATGAAACCTCAAGTTTATCCACCTGCACGAATGAAAATATTTTTTTGCATTTGCACAACAAGCTAGACTCATGGTTTCGTGCGCTCGACCCAATGATTATGAGAGCAAGGCTCAAGGAATCATTTAGGCTTCTCATTTTTTTACGGCATTGGTCAACACTTCAGTAATCACATCTGAGAAAAAACTATGTTGGAATATAGTTTTGCAAATTTTGCATTTTTTCATACTAGATATGAAAAAATTGTATTAAAACTTTTGCATAAGACATTTGGCAAACTAGTTTCATATTGATAAAGTTCTAGTTTAAAAATGAAAATTGTATGTAATGGTTCGATTCAGTTCTATTGTTCAACGTTTTCATACCTAAATTTTGGTCATATAATCATTACAACTAGACTGAGAGAACTTGTCTAAGTCCAAAAGGGCTATTCACATTTGATCGTACGGAGTAGTCACTGCGTGCAACTGTTTTTTAACCTATACTTGAAAACTAGCAATCATACACAAGTCTCAAAGTCGTACGATCAAATGTGAACAAGGCTTAAGTCTTTTAAAATCTTAATTAATTAGATTTCGATGACGACTTAGCAGACCTCTTATCAGATGATGACACCAAAGCAAAGAATTCCAAAAAGAGCACACCTGTGGCAGAGACTGCAACTACAAAGCCAAATAAACCTGCAGTCCAGACTAGTTCAAAATCTATGAAGGAGCTCTTTGGTATAGATCAACGTGAGTCCCTTAAAAGTTGTTCTTGCTGACGTGAAACATGTATTTGAAAAAACAATGTACGTACTCTAATTCCGAGAGTCCGAGTTTGTGTTGAGATTGGTTAAGTTTTCGGACTCGGGATGTTTATAGAGTTCTTTGGCTTACTTCGGGCCAACTTTACTTTTTTTTAAGGCCTTGAAATTTAGGCCCGATTGATCTTGAGCCTGACCCTAATCAGTCGCTAGTGTGAATGAACTTTTTTATTCTTCTCTAAAAGTTATAATTTTTCGCGATTTTTGTAAATGTGTATCCTGATTGTTTTTAATTCAAATCTCTCACCAATCCAAAGATATATTTGTACAGATTAAAAAGAACCTTGTTACGTTGTCTAATGATTTTCTATTAGTAAAACCCATAGACATTATAAATACCTAGACCAAAACCTGTTACAAAAGGTCTTTTGGCACTGTATACGGGACCAAAACAGTGTTACCAAAATATAAAATAGATATAGGCGTTTTAGTCACACTGCTTTGGTCCCGCAAGTTGCGCCAAATCAACTTTTCTTGGAACTAAGAAGTGTGAGAGGTCTATGTAGGTATTTTAATGTGTACCTATGGTTAAACCTGATTAGTAGATAACATCTTTCAGCTGTTGTGTCTTCTCAAAACCAAACCGGAGATTCCAAAAATGCGACCTCATCAAAAGCAAGTGTGCCAGATGATTATTCTTTGATGCAACCAAAACCACGAACCAGACCTGGATCTGCTCCAGAGAAGACAAAAGTGTGAGTGAACCAAAAACGAAAATTTGGTTCTTTGGCAGTGGTGCTAAATCTGTTAGAATGTCATAACACAACACTATTTATCTTTCATTCTGAAATTAGATTTGTTTCATATTCTGGTGGAATTTTATGGTTTTTCAGCAGCTCTTTATCTAAGTCATATTTTCTGTTTCGTCTGTAAGTTGGTATAGATTTATATCAAGTTTTTTTCATAGTCATATTCAAAATGGTTACCAGTTCAATGTAAAGTCAAAATCTCGAAAACTGGGCGAATACGTAAAGTTGAAAGTGCAGATTGTTGAATGGATTTTTTGTCAAATTTCAGTTGTTCGAAAACACACTTTGTTGAAAAAACATCATTAGACATCTATGGTACTATTTAAAATGGAACACCAAAGACTACAGTATTCAAGTCATACGATTGTCAGTTCGACAAGCTGCACTTTTGACTTTCCGTGGACTACCAGTCGAAATCCACCAGAAATTTGGCTTTTCTAGCTCGTGAACCCTAGCCCTGTCCGGAACAGTGGGCTCCACAAAATTCTGGTGGAATTCCTTAAAATTGGAAATAAAAACTTTTGTGCCTGCAGGGGATTCAAGATGGAACGCACAATAGATTGTGCTGTTTTTGGTGGAATTTTGAGGACGTTTCTGGCAACACTGCACAAAAGAGCGTGAAAGGAGAACTAAAAAGAATTGAATTAAGGCAGAAGTTTAGAATGTCATTATTCATTAGTTGACTCTCTTTCTTTTGACAAATGACAAAGACTCATTGAAACTTTTAGTTTCCTAAACCAAAAGATTAAAATACTTTTTGATAGCAGCCAAGGCTCAAAAGACGATGAAGATGTGGACGACCTTTTCGGAGGCCTTGATCCCATTAAACCGTCAACCGCGCCGAGAAAAGCCAAGACTGATTTTATGTCCGACTTGTTTGGCAACAAGAAAGACGAGATGCAAAGTGGGAAAAAAGAAAAAGAATTCGTTCTCGATCAAAAGTACAAAATTATGGGAGAACAAACGTCGAACAAATCAAATTTTGAAAAATCAAAATCAACGCTCGATAATGTCACCGATCCTCCACTGGGTGGAAGGGGGAGAAGACGTGGAACTCCAACAGTTGCATCCAATCCAACGTCTTCACCTCTCAACCTGGAAATCAATCAAAATTCAATCAAACCTGCTGAATCTCTGTCTATTTCAAAAGCCCCCATGGTTCAGCAGCAATCAGTTCCAGTTTTTTTGCAGACAAGTGCTGTATCTAATCCAAATGCTCAGGCGACCGGTGCTGTGACTCCGAGTTTTCTTCAGCCAACCTCCACCGTCCAAAATCAAACTCAGGTTGGCTCCCAATCTTCAGATCATCCATCAACGGCACACCTGGTGAATATGGAGCAAAGTTTACAGGTGCATCATGACCTCATGAGGCAAATGAATGACTTTGAGAGGCAGCAACAAGAGCAATTCCAAAGAGACCTTGAAGAACAGAGAAGACTCTTGGAATCAAAGCAACGCGAGTACAAGGTAGTACCACAGCAACCAACGATCATGTTCATCGCATGAAATAAGTCCAGAGTTGCCAGATATGTACTCCAAATTTCCGCAAAATCTGAACAAACCATTAGATATATTGTATGAAATCACATTTAGTTTACAGTTACGACATCAGGGAATTTCCCCAGATCTGGCAACACCACATTTCCCCAGATCTGGCAACACCGCGTTATATTTTACAACTATTAAAAACTGCTCAAAACATTTTATCACCAAATCTTCAGTTTTTTTTTGTAAAAGTTTGATGTATTCTCTAAACAACTTTTTCATGCATTTGACCTAAAACTTTCAAAATATTCTCTCTGACCTGTGCTACCAGAAATGACTTGATATACCCCAAAAACATTTGCCATGCTATTCTGATCATCACCACCAGTGTTGCCAGATCGGGTGTAGTGCCTTGCTATTGAAACTAGAAATTCTTTGTTCAAGGTGGAATTTAGCTGATATTTTCTGGCAACGCTGAATACACCATGCTTCGAATCTTTGTAGAACTGAATTTCCTTAAAAACGACAAACCGCAAAAAAATCTTCTTTTTCTTCAGTTGGCAATGGAGCAGCAACGATCCATTGCACAAGAGCAAGTTAGAAGCATTCAAGACCGACAATCGATCATCATGAAACAACACCAATCGCAGATGGAAACGATGCTCAAACAAATTCAAGCACAGATGGAATCCGAATTAAGGATGAAGAGTGATCTGGTATCAAAGTCATAAACAGTGTTGCCAGATCTGGTGGAATTATTTCGAATTAGAACTTAAAACTTTGAGGAATTTGAAAGGTTTTTCTGGTTTTGGTGATACTTCTGGCAACATTGCAATAGCACTTTTTATGGGGCGAAAATGTACCTCATGGTACAAAAATTAGACAGCTTAAAAAGTATTTAGTTTTTTTATTACATAGTGAGACAGTTTTGTTGTATCTTAAGATTGTGCCTCGCATTTTTAAAGTATTGATAACTGCTAATTCTCAAAGAAAATATATTAGATAGTTTTCTTGAAAAGATCTGTATTAAGAAAACATCCTCGATTCATTTGGGTGGTACAAGGAAAGTCGAAAATGCAATTTGTCGAATTGACAATTTTATTACTGCAATACTGCAGCCTCGGGTATCCAGTTTTGAAATATTACCATAGATGTCAAATAATCTTTCTTTTTCAGCAAAGTGTCTTTTTGACCAACTGAAATTTGACAAAAAGTCCATTCGACAACGTGCACTTTCGACTTTCCGTGTCCGCCCCATTCATTTTACATTGTATCATAGCATGACATTGACTATTAGTGCTGTGTTATCCAAAGACAAGTTTGCGGGTTATTCTAAATATTGAACTTGGACGAGAATATTGTCCCAATAGGCTAGCTTGGGGAAGGGGGACAAACTCATCTTATAGGGTAGGTTGGGTTAGTTAAGAAGATGTGATTTAGTGTTTCTAATTTGAAAAATATAATTTGAAAATTGTGACAATTTTACATTGCAACAATATGTGAAACTCGACAATATGAAATAAGATAATGTAGACACTATTTCTATCTCTTGTGTCATTGATTGCAGGTTAGAAATCATTTGAAAATTCTTAGCGACATTCAAATGGAAGTTCCAACGGATGTTTCAAACTTCGATATTTCGCAAATCGTCCAACAGATGACTGAACAAAAATCTTCAAACTCAAAGCAAAGGTTTGTCTCAATGACTTTGAATTCAGAATTATTCATTGTCAGTTTTGCCAGAAAGATTAACAAATTTCCACCAAAAATTGTTTGTTAAAGTGACATAATTATAGGTTTTTTTGAATATCAAAGAGTGTTGCCGGAAATCACATTAAAATTTTACCAAAATTCAAAACATTACGTCACACCATGTAATAATAATATTTTTTACATATTTGATGTTTATTGAATTTCAGCAAAACTGGCAACACTGCTGTTAGATATGGCCTTAACTCGACTCTGTACATACATAGGTATCCAGAAATGCAATTGAAATTCAACATCGATGTACATGAGTAATTCTTAAGTTAATTTAGCACCTTGGAATTTCACCAAATCTGGCATGAAATTTAAGTTCAATACTTTCAAATTGGCTTGCCAGATTTGGTGGAATTTAGAAAAACGGACCTTGAAACTTTAGATCATACATGTAGTATGAAATTCTATTCAAATTTTTGGTGGAATTCACACAATATTGCAGGCAACACTGTTTCCTAACTAGGATAATATATACTTATATAATCTTTTTCTCTTAAGACTAAATACGAATTCTGATGAAGACTTTGAAAAAAGTTTTCTGGAAAAGGAGAAACGGTTAAAAAAGCATCACGAGGAAGAAATTCTAGAATGGGAACTTCGTGTCAAAAAATTACAAGGTGAACTTTTTTAAAATCCAGTTTTTTTTAATAATTTCTAAACAATTTTTAAATAAATAATAATAATAACTGTTTTTGAATAGTTTTTTTAACTATTAATACTTTTTGTAAACATTTTTAGAGCAAGGGGACATTAGGCGAAGACAGAGAGAGTAAAGATAGACAGAAAGATTAAAATTTGATAGACAGACAGACATATTAAAAATAGATATCCAAACAGAGAGATTAAATACAGACAGATAAATAAAGGATATATGGACAGACAGATTAAAGATGGGCGTACATATTAAAGATAAACAGAAAAACATATTATTGATAGACACACAAACAGATAAGAGATTCACAGACAGACAGATTGGTATTGTGATAAGGGCTCTCTTGTTCAATAAAAGTTCCTAATATTTTGTATAATCTTCCAGTTAATCCGATGTTGAGGATTGTTATGTTTT
>LR040606.1:0-10714 GCA_900607525.1 Apocyclops royi
TGAACGAGAAGGAACCCGAAATGATCGAGTCATTCAAACCCTAACTAACATTGGCCCAGGTACAATTTATTAAAGCTTAAGTTACTTGTATATATATTCAGTTGTCAGTTGTAAAACTTGTAACATTAGACTATCCATTTCTGGTGGAATTCCCTCAACGAACTAAGGAATATTTTTCGGCGATCTCTTAATTATATCTCAGTCATCTTTAGTGGTAAGTAAATTTAACGGCCCTAGTTTGCAGGTGGGGTTCCCCCAACGCGGTATGTTGCGTTATTAGCGATGTCGCACGTCTAAACGATCCTTTTTTTTCAAAATTTTTTCAGCTGTTTTGAATGGCGGGATAAGTACTTTTCTTGCTTTCATACTTCTCGCAAATTCTCAATCGCACGTCTTCTCAACTTTCTTCAAAATTTTCTTTCTTGTCGTCGTATTCGGCCTCTTTCAAGGACTTGTACTTCTTCCAGTCATTCTTAGTTGCATTGGCCCCACACACAATGTCATCAGTGTGACTCCGAGCGAGTCAGAAGAATACCAAGAAGCTCCTACCGCGGAGCAATGTAAGGATCAGAAAAACGGAAATCATTTTGCGCTTATTGAACGTGATGAAAAAGTTAACCCTGGCCTTGTGTAAATATTTAGTGCGTTTTAAATTTGCAATTCGTTTAAGCTTAGAAATTTTTAATGTCATTCAGCCCATGGTCAAATATCCATTAGTTCGAATGTACGAAACTATAAGTTTGCCTGTTGTACATTAGTAGTAAGTTTTTATGTTTGTACATCAAGCTAGACTAATAGTTTTGTACGCTTTACCTTTGGTTTTATGATTGTAACCATTAGTTAAAGCTTACGAAACTAAAAGTTAGGCTGTTTAACGAATATAAACATTATATATATGTGTTAATGCACCAAGCTAGACTTATAGTTTTGAGGCTTTAGGACTAGAAAGTTTTGTCCACCAAGTGTGCCTATACAGACCTTAAAGACCTCATCACCGCGTTATGTCAGAACCAATTCATAATTCTTAAAAAACGTTTTTTTAATTCACTTGAAGGTTTAACAAAGGTAATATCATTTTTGACATTGTTGCAACTCACTGTAAAATTGTTTTAAATTGAAAAATTGTAGTTTTTAAACTTTTAAACACTTAATAACCTACCTAACTTAACCTAGACTAAATCAAATCTGTCCCTAACCCTAAAGAGGGCACCATGCTCGACCCGACCCCTAACCCTACAGAGGGCACAGGAACCTCCATTTTTTAGAGCATAGAACCTCAGCAAAGCTTAGTCGAATCTTTTTTATGATATGCATCGATAAAATTTACCCACAGATAAGAAAGAATTTCATAGTATCGATCTGACATCCGAGAAATTAGTTACCACAGATTTATATTTTTAGAAATCATGTTAGTTGAATGTCTGATAATCGCAATTCCAATATTCTCACAAAAAAATTGTATATTTCATAAATTTATGAAATACCCAACCTATATAAGAGGGCTAAACCCTAAACGTGAAGGGGGCACCAGACCCTGTCCTCAGCCTTGGCGGGGGCAACGGAAGCCCCATTAACTTTTATTTCTCTATGATAAATTTGATAAATACTAATGTACAAAGATCAATCTCATATAACTTTAGCTGATATCTTGGTAAGTCATCTTATCTTAAGTTTGAGATGAGATGGTGAGAAAACCTCAATGTTTTCTCAATATTTCAAACCTCTTGTCTCCAATTTAAGATGAGACGACTGACGAAGATTCCATCTTTTACCTGATAGTACAAGATCACAATTAAAACAGATTTTTTTTTCTTTAACGCAAGGAGAGATAGAACCCCTAGCTAAAAAACAAATTTATGCATGCCAGTCATGTGAATTTGTTAGACGAGATTCTCTTGACTGAACCCTAATTCTCATTTACAGATCATTTAATACAAAATATCAGCTATAAGTTATAATACATTGCCGTAATTACAAAGTATTGTCCGTTTTTTGTGGAATGTAAATTATAACTGGACAATATTCTAGATGATGTTATAATTGTCTAAACTTTTATTTTTGAAGCTAAATCAAAATGTTAAATCTCCTTCATTTTGTAATCAAACCCCTTGTATGTTATTCAAAGTCCAACCTACATTTGTCAAAAAATTTTTGTTTGAATTTTTATATATGTTGCATCAGTCATTTGCAATTTTACGCGTATTTTAACAGCTCGTTGCAACCATACGTACTTCATTGCTCTTTATATAGGAGCAATGCTTACTTTAGCAAAAGAAGATTAAAAGTTGAAGAAAGCCTTTTTAACAAATGATGTTTTTATTGCAAAAAAAAATTATTTAGTTTTGCTTCATCCCATGTATGCAGTGTTGCCAGATTTTGATGACGTTTCTGGCAACACTGCATGTACGGGACCATGCCAGTGTGACTAAAAATTAAATAAAACCATTCACACTGCATGATTCGCAACAAACCCTTACAATTCGTAAGCACTTTACTAAGGTAGTGTGTTCGTAAAACCAAAGATAGTGTTTTTTTTCTTAAAATGGTTCATTTTCATAATCTTTTAATTAGTCATGGTTTCTGTTTTAAAATGAATTTATGAATAATAGAAAGTCATTCAGAATAAAAATGAGAAATAATGTCTAAATAGTTATCATAACTTATCTTTTTGATATAAACGGTTTATCTTAGTGTTAAAGGTTAACTGTCATGTTTTAAATTGTCGCATTTCCCATAATATCGCAATGTATCATTTTCGAAAATTGAATTTTTTTTTGTTTAACTTAAGACATGAATTGGGATAATTTGGGCATTGCTACAATTTTGCATCGCGCCAATATCTGAAAATGTCTAGGTCAAACATAGCTGGCAAATTAAGACAACCATTAGCTTAGATTTCATAAATTCAAAACGATTTTGACTTTAATACAACCGATAAGTCGACTTTCAAAAATGATCGTAGTTTCAATTGGTCGAGAGTAGAAAGAAACCTTTTGAGACCGGAACTTAATCACTTTATTCACGCAACCTTTCCTCAAATATTGTAGTAACTCAACATAATTTTATTTCCAACTAAAATGAATTTCAAGAATCTTATCAAGGTGACCTAATTTGGTAAGTTTAAGTCAAAGTTAAATCAGTATTATGGGACATATTAAGGTTAGAAATCAAATACAAAACCCATTTCATGCTTCAAATTGTCGCTTTTTCAATATTGTCGCAATGGCAGAGTGTCAACAAAATTAAAAGTTATATTTTAAAAGTTTCAATTTCAACAAATTGAAATGATGACGTAATAACAGTTTGGGGAAATTCAGAGGGGTTTTCAGCAACACTGACTATACTTAGACAAAATAAATGAAATAAGATGTCAAGTCATCTCTATTACTTTGTCTTGATCTCTTACAAGCTACACCTGTGGAATATCAATTTTTACTCTAAGATAAAAAAATGTTTCACACATGAGCAACGATACTGATTGTACAGTGTTGCCAGGGGGTCGTAGCTCAGGGTGTAATGTCCCTTGAAAATACTCAGAAATTCTTTAGTTACACGGAGACATTTTTGGAGAATAATTTAAATATTTTTTTAAGTTTTCATTCCAAGTTTTGTTTCAACTGAATTCCATCAAATCTAGCAGCACCGGCAGAAACAGTTGGAACCTAAGACAGGTTTCGTGTTGTTGCAGTGAGGGTCTAGGTGTCCCCCCGGGGTGCGGGGGGGGGGGTCATAAGCCCCCGGCAGGTCTTGGTGCCGTATCCAAAATATAAGTTCATGTTTAGAGATCAATAGCAGTCAAAAATCATTTTAAATTTATGATAAAATGGGGAACGCGACAATTTGAGGTATGACTTATCTGGGTAAGGGTTTCGTATTGTCACAATTCTCCTATTATCGCAGTGAGGGTCCAAGGTGCCCCTAGCAGGACAAGGGAGACGGGTTAGATGCCCCCAGCAAGGCATGGGGCCGTATCCAAAATATAGGTTTGTGAATAGTGTTCTATAGCACGAAAAAACAATTTTAAATTTACGACAATGCGGGAAATGTGACGATTTGAAATGCGACCTTACAAACAACGAAAGGGGCCCAGCAAGACTCAAGTACCAAGGTTAAGGCAAACGGTTGCCAATTTTTATTGCCTTTACATGTTGTCTCTCTCAAACACACACGTTAAGTAAACATGGCGGGTGATTTCCAGGGCCAAAACACACGTGAGATAATTACAGACCAGAGCATACAGAAGGCAACATTCCAATGTCTTAAATTCTTTATTGTACCGGACAATTTAATAGAACGGAGGAAGCTGAAATAGATTTAAGAGTGGAGAAACTAAGTTGTCAAGTACAGAATTGTATGCCGTGTGACAAGACCTTCGTCACATACGCGCAAATATTTTCATTATCAGTTGAGTTCAATTCTTCTTTTTCTCTCCACACATGTTGAACGTTTATGTAACTTGAATAAAAACGTTTTAGGGTTAGCCGTTAAAACGTTGAAATTTTCCATGTAAGGGTTGGTATTCACAAAACTTATTACTAAAATCTTACATACGTTCTTAGATATCAAGATTATCATGGGTATTTGGAATTTAGTTATAAGATATAGTTTGGTATTATGATCCATGATACCAGTTTTTATGACAATGTTCAATGATGAAGTAGAAATAAAGATTTCAGTATTTACAAGTTTTATTGTTCGACCATTCGGTTTACAGCTTCGTTCAGAACTGATTTTCCTAGCTCACAACAGACCTCCAGACGCCAAACTTTAATCAATATCCGGTCACGTGGACCAATCAGAAATGAGCAAAATCATGAATGAAAATAACGCCCACATGTGTACGGGTCAGTTAGGTCACGTGGCAGGAAGTTAATAATCGATTACAACGGAAATGTAGATTTCTTAATATACATCAATAGCCTAGATTTTTGAAAATTGTTTTGAAGAGCTTTTGTGAATAGGTCCCAAACATCTTACGAAAATTATAAGAAAACTCCTCAATTAGCACATAATTAACTGAAGACGTTTTAGATGAAATAACTTTTTAAGAAATTATGTTTAAATGTTATTTGAATACAGTACGAACATTTGTAAGATATTTTGCTTTAAAGAATATTTGGTTAGAATTGCATTTTACAGAATGACTGACATGATTTTCAATTTGTCATTGAGCCAGTTTTGCAATCTTCATAATTTCCTGATGTCTGCACAGAGTGTAAATAGGATCTTTCATTTTTCGAAACAGGTAAATAGCGTACAAGCTATTGTATCGCAATTGAAGCCTTTCTAGTTAACGAGAGGTAAATTACAAAAACCCTTTTTTCAGAAGAATGGCAATTTTAAAAAAAATTATCATGCATGAATAAACTCAAAGAAAAAAAAATGAAAATTTTTTAGCATTAGATAATCTTTTTTTTGGGTACCGCACATGTCAACCCACAAGCCCTCTAGCGAGCAGTGTTGTCAAATCTGGTTGAATTCCCTAAAAAAGGAGTAATAAACTTTTCTATATCTATGTTCAGTTTTTGGTGGAATTCATGCTATAATTTTGGCAACACCTGCCTTGGGTTGTAGTAGTGAAATACATGTAAGGGTCATGGAAAAGTGGCAAGTTAAGTTTGCTAAGTGCATGTAGCAATTAGCGGGTTTTTCACAATACCGAGACTCGGATAAAGGTTTGTCGAGACACCTCCGACTCCAGACAATTCCAGACTTGTTATAAGCCTGCTACGACAGGAGCCTTATCATGACATCCTCATTATTAGTTTCTAGTGAGACTGCAATGCCGCAAGAAGAGAGACTTTTTATTCATGAGATAAGTGATACTCGCCAACTCACAGCTATGATTTGTACAGCAAGCTAACACCGACTATAAATATTATTATTGTGACACAAGTCTAATCTTTTTATAGATACTATTTTAGGTGTCCCTGTCCACTAGGGTTATCCTGTGACCTCTATTATACTAGCTCTTAACTCATTACTAAGGGTAGACTAAGTGCTTGCCTCGTTCAATTGATCCCTACACGTGTTAGATTAGGTTAGGTTAGATCAATTATTATTTAAAAGAAAAATTTACCCTTTATGTATCCAAAGTTACAATGTTGCCAGATTTGGGGAATTTTCTTCCTAAAATTGGAACTATAAGTTTTTGTGTTTTAAGGGAACTTTGAGCTTCGGTGACATAGCTAAGTCTAACCTGTTAAGCAAATACAAACAAATATTAGTATTTGTACAACAAGCTAGACTTAGACTGCTTGACTGTGACCTTATTACAAAACGTACGAGGATTTACACTGATATGGGGAAAATTTTGATAGCATTTCTGGCAACACTGATTAGAGGTCAAACTAAAGAACTCGTTTTAAAATTAAATGCGACTCAAAGTAAATTACTTCTAAACAAAAATTAAATTGACAAAAATCAGTTTGCCATGAAGTTAAAAAATTTTTGCTGAACAATGAAAAACTCAAGTACTGCTAACCGCCCTTTCTTGCCAACGTGTGTAAATTGATGAGTTGTCATTTGGTCGAAAAAGTGATTTGTCGATAATTGTGGCAAATTACTTTCCATTTACGACACATTTTTTGGTAATCTCTTATTATTTCAATTGTTCAATTCATCGAAATAAAACAAAATCGACGAATTTTTCATTCGGTCGATTCAACTTTTTTTTATTTAGGCACATAGTGTATGAGGGGTTCAGTGAAAAATTTTCGTTGCATTTCATAGAAGAGCCTTCACAAAAATCCTTAATTTAGATGCAAAATTCAAATAGTTTTTGATTTAATTATTTTTTTTTTTGCTTTCATGTTAGCGAAAATACATTTGACTTAATGTTTTGTAATTGTAGGTAATATTCCACCAACTTTAACTCGGTCCTATATATTTCTAAGGCTTCAACTGGCAACATTGTTAAATATAATTGATTATTAAAAAAGAATATTTCTATCTTTGACAAAATGAAGGTAAAATAATCAGAAAATTCAATTTCAAAGAATTTTTTTTGTTTACACAAAAGTCTCAGGGAACATAAACATTTTTTATCAAAATGAAAAAAAAGTCCGGTTGAAAAAAAGGGCTGATTTTTTTTTGAGGGTACGCTAACTTATTTGCCCATGGTGAGTTGAATTTCAGGCTTTGTTTATCTATTTGTTTTAATCCTCTCTAACTTGTGTTCAATTTCTACGTCTGTGTGGTTTTTCCCATCTTTCTCTGTATGTCAAATTGTAGCTCTTATGTTTTTTTTTCACTTTCTTTCTTTGTCTTTCTTTTCTATTTTTTCATCTGTTATCAAAACTAAGCCAGGCAGAATTTGTTTCAGGATATAGTCAGTAGCCCGGGCCAGATCTCGACTCGAAAACTTGAACGAACTTTCTTACCATCTCTACGAAATCTAACGAGATAAATATTTTCTTCAACGACTCACATATGATAAAACTATTGAGACCTCGAGCTTCGAAAACTGTCCCGACATAACTCTAATCAAGAGAGCACTACCCGATAAAGCAAAATTTTGCTTTGCTAATACACATTATAAGAGAACTTGAAATTTCTGGGGAGGAAATTGAAAAAAAAAATATTGTGGACTTCTTAATTACTCTTAACATAGACAAATAATTTTAAGGATTAATATTGACACATTTCAAACTGTAGCGTTTACTAAAATGTCGCTAACGAAAAAGTTTGAAAATGTATTTTACTTTCAAGCACAAAACACTTTAAGCTAATCTATAAAGGAGATCACAGCATTATAATTCAATGACTATTAATATTAATTAAGTAATCAATTTCATATTCATTTTTAGGTTCATTTCAAAAACTATCAATTTTGTGGTTTCGAATCAACGTTTATCTAATTTGATTAAAAATCAATTTATCTCGTACTATTTTATCTATTCCAAGGGTGTTCTCATATCATCTCAATTTCCATATTGTCGAATTATAAAATTGTTGCAATTCCAATATTGTTGCATTGGGTTTCTAGCCACCCCCGACCTTTAAATTGGATTGGTTTGGGTGTTAAAATTTTCAATTTGCGACAATTTTACATTGTGACAAGATGAAAATTGCGACAATATGAAATATTTTACGTATGTCGTTATCAATGAGTTTCAAATTTTATTCAACATTTGATATTTGAATTCAGTTCATAGACATCCTTGGAACACCACTTGCGATTCTCAGCTACAAGCATCGAATTTTTTAACATTGACTTAGGCCAACACCCCCACAGATGTACACAGTTGCACTCGTAAACTGTAGGGTTAGGTTGAATCAACACCAGAACCCGAGCTTAACTCCTCATTATATGTACAAACACGCTTGACTCTAACTTCTAGCGCCATTTGAAAAGAACCTTTCAGACTTGTTTTTTCTTTCAGTGCACAGGGAAAAAAATCTCGATCTAGATTCGAGAGTCAACACATCTCTAATAAACAGCCCCCGTTCTTCATTTTTTTTCACTTCTTTAAAAAAAAAGCGCACACCGTGTGAGAGTGAGAGAGAGAATTTTTCGCAAGACACTCTTATCATTTACAAGCTCTTGCCTTAGAGGAAATTATGATTGGCTTAGACTTTTTTGCTTTGAACTTCAATTCTTGAATTAATTTCTCATAATGGAAACTTCTTTGCTTGTAACTCTTTTCTATCCTAACAAACCTTCACACTTTCTTTCAACTTAAGAATGTATTCTAATTTTAAATTTTAAATTTTTTAGCAAGGTGTAATTTTTATAGAATACACTTAAGGATGGGTATTCACAAAAATTCTTACGAAAATCTTACGACATTTATTAAAACTTCCATCTTATCTATGTTGTCTTGTACTAAATGATCATGGCTGTTAGATATCCAAGAGTAACATGAAAGATTTAAGAATTTTCATAAAATTTTCATACAAAATTTTGTGAATACCCACCCTGCTTTATAAAATTGTCGCAATTAAAAAAAAAACGCTGTCATCTATTCGTATCACGACTAGAAAGCTAGACACTTTGAACAATGATTTTTTGCTTTTGCGGGAGTGAAACAGATTAGTCGTAGCATATAACCTTTGATGCTAGGATGTAAATATAGCCAGATATTACTAAGTCTGATGATCAAAGCACGTAGTTTCAAATCACTAACCAATAGGAACTTTGTCAAATTTGGTGAAATTTCATACTTGACTTAAAATATAGACAAGAAAAAAAATTTTTGATTAGAATCAACTTTTTGTTTGGATCGCATTTTCTGTACTCGAAGGAGCAAAATACTGTATTTCATTAAATCTGACACTAATGGTAAATTGTAAGGCTAACCGGTAGACATTAAAAATACCTATTACCTACCCAGCCCAC
Source organism: Apocyclops royi (assembly GCA_900607525.1). NCBI lineage: Eukaryota > Metazoa > Arthropoda > Copepoda > Cyclopoida > Cyclopidae > Apocyclops > Apocyclops royi. Next base: position 9,341 of record LR040606.1, read on the forward strand.
TAATTAGTTCCAAAAACCATCACAATAGGTCATTAGGCGCTGTATGTGGGACCAAAACAGTGTGACCAAGATAGTAAATAAATGAAATAGTATTTAGTCACATTGTTTTGGTCCCAGATCATCCTTTCAAACAATTTCATGAACTATGGCGTGTACACAGTCAAGGAATTTTTAAGTCTATGGGACAGCAGGAGAGATAATGAAAATTTCAGAAATTCAAAAAACATTTTTAAAGAAGCAAATTACTGACTTAACTAAACTATTCGACAATTTGAATTTTCGGAGTTATGGATGTTTCGCCCGTTGCTTTTCTTCCCCACTGATAATTTTAGTTATCTGTAAGCGTGCTAGCTTTTTTTCCCTTGATTGTAACCTGATCGAATTTTAAATGTCACACAGGGTGGAATTCTCAAAACAAAATCGATTAAGTCTATTTCAACAATTTAGGTTTGGAAAGAAAATATATATTTTTTTATAAATCATTACATAGTAACAGCTTTCTTATATTAACTTTCTCGAAGCTTTTTAAGAATGTAAGGCCAGTTCGAGCTTTCAATGTGAATCTCGATATAGCTCTACACCGCAACAAAAGTAAGGGAGGCAAAGTCGTGAAATTACGAAGTCCTTGCAACAGCCCTATTTTACTTGGAGGGCAAAGTAGGGTTATGTCGAGGCCAATCGATGTGACTCGACCCAAGAAAAAAAAAATAAATACGCGCAAAAAAATTTGAAAATCGTTTATTGAAACGGTGAGGTCTCTTTTTGGCTCGAAATTCTCGTTTCTGACGTTTTTCGAGAATAAGCACCCTCTTCTTCTTTAATGGCAACAAAAACAACATGCAAAGGATGGCCTAAATAAAGCCATAGTGCTTGAAGTGCATGTGCCTATTCTGCCTACATTTTTTATACCGCGGCCTTAAAAGAGAGACCGAAAAAGAGAAATGTGTTTGAGCGCGAGCGCGCGCCGATGTGCATTGTGCAAGGGAGAGAGAGAAAGAGAAGATGAACTTGTGTGGCGGCGATTCGTCGAAAAGACACAGTTCGTCGAAATGAGATCACTAACTTGGACTTACGCACGTCCAGTGTTGCTAGAATTGTAATGAAACATTTCTCCAAATTTTTGGCATAATTTTGTGAAAAATATTTTCAATTGTATTAAGATACACAATTTTAAAAGAAATTCCACCAAATCTGGCACTACCAGTTACTTTATCAATTTAATGAAATTTACTAATAAAGACAATTCGATTACTAGATAAATTTCAATGCATAAATTAATGATTTATACAAAGACTATTTATCTATCTCATTAAAAAGGTTGAAAATTAATATTTTCGTTCATGTCCTTCCAGAAATTTGAATTTTGCCAAAACA